>JAJMDD010000017.1:0-222681 GCA_030573355.1 Helenozyma rhizophorensis
AAGAACTTGATGATGCCTCCGAAGAGCTTGATGTCTCAGAGGAGCTGGATGCCTCAGAAGAAGCAGCGGAAGAACTTGATGATGCCTCCGAAGAGCTTGATGTCTCAGAGGAGCTGGATGCCTCAGAAGAAGCAGCGGAAGAACTTGATGATGCCTCCGAAGAGCTTGATGTCTCAGAGGAGCTTGATGCGGCAGAAGAGCCTGATGGCTCAGAAGAGGATGTTCCGAGAGAACTTGATACCCCGGAAGAGCTCGAAGCAGCAGAAGAGCTTGAGGTCTGAGAAGATGTTTCGGAAGAGTTTGATGCTTCAGAGGAGCTCGAAGTAGCAGAAGAGCTTGATGCAATAGGAGAGCTCGAAGGAACAATAGAGCTTGAAGCAGGAGCAGAGCTTGAAGCAACAGTAGAGTTCCAACCAGCCGAATTCCAGTCCGATGAAGAGCTTGAAGTTTGAGAAGAGCTCGAAACTTGAGAAGAACTGGAGGATGCAGAAGAGCTCGTGGTAGACGAGCTTGAAGAAGAAGAACTGGAACTAGTTGCCAGCGGGTTTGTTGGAAAGTATGGGATAGTAGGACATGTTGCGCAAACGGAGGGCCGACTGCTGTCGGGTACATCGCCTGTGTAGCGTATATACCCGTACATTGTTATTCCACCAGATAAAAGGTACCCGCCCGTGGTGAATAAAGTGCTATCATACCCGGAACCAATGTCGAGCACGAATGTAACGGTAGAGACCTTTATGGTCAAAAGGGGGTCAGCGTAACTGTAGGAGGTGATAGCGAGAGTGAACCCAATTGTGTTGCTGTTACCGAAACCAGCAACTACAACAGCATTCAAAGGCGTTTGAAGTCCAAACACCAAGTAGGATGTCGAGGTCTCGAGGTAGATAGTTTGTGTCTCCGCCATCGGATAGGTAGATGGATAGAAGTAATACAAGAGAGCACCTAGCTGGACCGTGTAACATCCGGTTCCCTGCACTGTTGCAACCTCGTATAAGTTCTGTTGATATATGCAAATATCTCCATCATTGGTGACAGTGCCTGCCGTGGTGCCGAAGTAGGCAGTACCACCCACCCTTGAACCAGTTTGGTAAAAGGAAAGCAAACCTGTGTTCACTGCAACCACACCGGTACTCGGAATCAAGTCCATGGTTGCTCCACCAGTGTTTCCAATTGAGATCACCATGAACGTACCACTATTCTCGAAGACGTCAGCACCCATGATGTAGAAGGACCCAGCTGTAGTTTCATTCTGAGAATTTATAATAATCTGACCGTCGTTGACGATGTTGTCATAAAAATAGACCGACATTCCTGTCTGCGTCGTTGATGAATCTGAGATGTAAAGCTCACCATAATTGTAAACCGTGCCACGAAAGATGTTAAGTCTGGTTGTGCCCGCGTTGTCGTAAGCAACATAAACGCCACTCTCAATGACGATATCACTAGCGTAACTTGCTGTCGCTATAGTCGCAAAGTCTGTGGAGAAGGTTATCGTCGCTGCAAAAGCATACCCAACTTGTAGGGCAAACAAAATAAACAGGAACAACTTGAGCCGTAGCATGGTTGGGTTGTCTCTGTATTCGTACGCTATCAAACATCGATGAATATTTTCCGGAATATATATTCCCCCATCGTATGCGTTGTAGATCGAGGGAAAAGCTCCGCCTAATCTGCAGCCAAACTGACCTTCCAAACGTGACTTATGCCGCGAATTCAGCTACATCGTATGCGTGCATACCTAACCAAGATCTACACATTTGTGCGTCGGGGAAACCGGCAAGGAAGATAAAATATTTCCATCTGCATATATTCTTTCGGTTAAGTACGACGGTAACGAGTAGTATTCCAAAGTTCGATCAAATTTAGATACTAAGCGGAAGAGCGAGTCTCATTGTGACAAAAGCGATCTTAGAATGTAATCGCTATGACTTCAAGTAATTAGAGCTTCTGCTCACGAAGCAAAATAGAGATGTAGGTCCAAATACAAGTACTTCGTACACAGCGGAGGCTTAACTGAAATTCCTGCCTACACTTCTCCGACGATTCTATATGACGGACTTACAGATACTATGCACTGAGCCTCGCCATTTGCGCGTTGTTTGCAACATCCATCCATCTGAAAAGACTTGGACACTTCCAAGAACATGCACGGCATGCTTGCATCTTCATTCTTTCCGGAACTTCTGGGCTAGTCTTACTTGAAATAGGAGCTGTATCCAGCAATTGTAACCGAACTTCGTTGGACGGAGCAGCAGATTCAAAGGGCTCGAGATTGAATGGAGAAGATACTACGTCTAATTACCATTAGGCAATCCGTGACTTTTCGATTCACGTAGTCCAGCTTTGCTCCTTGATTTGTGTCACGCGTCCCATTTGGAGTTGGCAGACGTTCGAAGTGAGCTAGTGACTACGAAAGCTTGTATTAATCGAGTAAAAATATTACCAACCCCCGCAGCATTTTGTCCAAAGAGTTTGACGCAAGTTATCAGCAGACCCTACAACATTTTGAAGGTTCTCCACTCAATCAGCATATGCTTAAAGTCGAATAGCATATGTACAAATCCAGAGTTCATAGCACGGCTTAAGTGTAAAGATCAAAGAATAAGTTATGAGCCAGTACTCTTCGAATGCCGAAAAATATTCTAGCTTACTTTTATTTCCTAAGATTAAGCAGTTAGTTCATTAGTACTATTTAGTAGCCGCGGGAAATGTGTAGATTATCGTCAAAAATCAATTCTCCAACGTTGCATGAGAATGGGAAAACAAGATGAGCAGAAGGTTGGTATGCATGGGAGAGACTAATTGCGCTTCACTCTTCACAAAATGTTCTGAAAATTGTTGTTTGCTTCAAGAGAAAATAGCACGAGAATCGAGGGGCCCGGTCAGCTCGAATTTCAAGGACGACGGGGTCAGGCG
Source organism: Helenozyma rhizophorensis (assembly GCA_030573355.1). Classification (NCBI taxonomy): domain Eukaryota; kingdom Fungi; phylum Ascomycota; class Pichiomycetes; order Serinales; family Metschnikowiaceae; genus Helenozyma; species Helenozyma rhizophorensis. The sequence continues at coordinate 2,917 of JAJMDD010000017.1, forward strand.
AATTGACTTTTCTTAGTAATCATATGCCTACATGTCTCAGAAAGTACGACATATCTGCTTCATCTTCCTTATTTTTTTCGGTGAGCGGCTAGCCGTTGCATCAGAATCGCATCTAAATATGCATGGACTTTTCGATGGTGTATATACAGACTACTTTGCTGGCCACTGAAACGTCGCCCTCGAGAACCCTGCAGCAAAGCCAGCATTGCATTCCTATCTCAGCCTCATAATTTGCTGACCTGGCAAGTCGCACCATTCAAACCATCTTAAGTCGGTGGAAAAAAGAATTTTCTTGAGGTGAAGTCGTTATCCAGTTTCAAGCCAGCAGTTAGCCTGAGATACCAAGGATAGGCGACTTGAGCTACTCTTGCGTAGCAGGTTGTATTGTGGCTGATCATGCGAAAACTCCGAAGATGGACGACCTCGCAGACGTAATAAATCCGATGCCGGCAGCTTAGATTAGACAAGTTGACCAAAGACAGTTAAACTGAAATTCGGGCTATCGTATCTAAAGTGTTTCTTTACTAGAGCCACCGTAAAAAGTGCTGCCAAGAATAAGAGTACCTGAATTTGCATCGTACGCAAGCTCGGCTTTGTAGTATCTGAGACAAGCATGTATGTTTGCGCGTCAATTGGTGAAAGATCTTCGTTTCAGGTGAGGCAGAATGGACTGTATACATGAACAATAAGATCTAAGCATGGTCTAATAAGTATTGCAGGTCGCTTCCAACGCATTCTTCCTGAGGTTCTACTTTTCGTTTCATCTCTCAGTCAATCTCTCGACCTAAACCTTAATAGCCTGTTATCTCAAATTGGTGGTGAAGACACATGATGCCTCGTGAATAGTTTATTTTACCACCATGCATACCTAGGGGATAATAACGGCTTATGCATGCATGCATGGACGATCGTACTTCATGACTCGGCTGACGATTAAGGGTGAGCGAATGTTCAGCGAAGGATTACGAGATGATCGTAAAGTTGTGACAGTGCGCAGTTGTACCGCTTACCGCCCAAAGTGTTCTTTGATATACGATGCTTGGCTACATGGATAATCTTTAGTGCCGGCGGGAATTTTGTGTAGAAGATTGAGGTGCCACGTTCCTTTGAATGCGCTGAATAGACCCAAATCAGGGCTGTTCCGGCGTATTGTTAATATATACGATTAGCCGTGACATCCCGAACTACAATAACTTCCCAAGCTGACCCAAATAGGTTTCCCATCTTATGCCCATGAATCTGTTTGTTTTACATTGTTGGTTGATTCCTGGGATGAAATAGCCATGCTCATTTAGAGATCCGCCCATTCGTATTTACTGCACCATTCGTGGCTTACCACGCCCCTGCACATCTGATTAACATCTTGATAATCTGCGATCTTCGTGGCGTGGTACGCCTGAGTCGCCAACTACTGCGCGAGGCTAACAAAGACCCGGTGAGGTTCCCTTGAAACTCCAGTTTAGAATTAGACGGTTGGCGTTTCCAAATTCATTCACTTGAAATTCCAGTTAGCAAAGTTACAGAGTCACAGTATCATGGAAGTATGACGGAGATGGTTGAATGTGATGCAGAGATCGGCATTCCATGCATAAACCCAACAATTATTCGAATGATCCTTTCACGCCCAATGCGGCATGACACGAGATTGATTTTCGGTCCAAAGAGACATGTTTGCACAGATTCCCTGCAAAATTAGGCCTGTGGTCAATGAAAAGGAATTACTGGGAATACTTCAATAGTGAAATCTTCTAGTACACAATCTTGGTAGCTATGACACTGTTGTCACATTCGAAGTGAGGTTTGCATAAAAAATTGTGGGTCATACGCCAAATGCAGCAAACTGCAGTGTCATGGCTACTCACAATGATACTTCCACATGCGAAAGAATCATAATCGCGACTAGAAAAGGTGAGTTTATTCGTGGAAAGGCATATCGATGCCTGGAGTGATAGGATGTGAGGTGTGGAATTCAAAAGGTTCTCAACATATGGATTATTCGTGATACACCGACCAATTCCTTCGTTCTCTCCCAATAATATAGTGTCCTCACGCACACAAAATATCCACGGGCCAGCCGTACAAAGAGACGTCACTATCGTCGAGTGAAGTGCATTCATGCACAGGCCGAAGTGACGTCTTCCAGGTTCAAAATATGCAAATATTTTCTTTAATCAGGAAAGTACTCATAGACAACAAACGTCCCAGTGCAAGAATGAAAGATTGTTTCAGCTTCAATTTCAAGCGGCAACTAGCAAGCAGAACAAAGTCAAACTACGGTCAAGTTACTGCACGTACTACAGCAAGATAGAATCATTAACGTAACATTATTACTAGCGGTTGAACATGACACATTTCAGTCTTATACTGCAGTGGCAGCACGAGGGGAGTCCTCCTTTTCGTCCAAGGACGAGTTCGAAACCAATGGGCCCCCAGTGTTCTCGGCGTGTTGGGTTTGGAGCTTGGAAACGAGCTCCGCGTCACTCATCAAAGGAACACTTGGTTGCCAGTTGGCCGTCTTCCAAGCAGGAACACCCTCCTCCCAGATTTGAGCAATCTCCTCCAAACGCTTACCCTTGGTCTCGGGGAAGAAGAAGAGAACATGGACGAACATGCAAGCGCAGAACGCGGCATAGATGCAATAGGTCTTCCACGTGATGTTTCTGAACGACGAGGGCGTGAACATGGCAATGGCAAAGTTGAAGATCCAGTTGGCAGACGTCGAGAGCGCAGCACCTCTCTGTCTGGACTGAGAGTCACCCCAAACTTCGGAGCAGTAGACCCAGATACCGACACCCCAGGACATGGCAAACGAGGCAACGAACATGTAACAGCACGCAATCACACCCTTGGCAGCAGCCTTGTGACTGTCGGGGATAGTGATACGGACGGTGTCGTTACCTTCGAAAACGTGAGGTTCAGAGTAGGTGGCCAAGATACCAGCCACACCAAACTGCCAGGCCATCATGAAGGCGGCTCCAGTCAACAAAATAGTACGTCTGCCGACCTTGTCCAACAACCACAACGCGGGCACAGTCACCGCGGCGTTGATAATGTACTGGATAAGCGAAGGAATCAAGTTGGTGTCACCGTCGTATCCGGCCATCTCGAAAATGTACACAATGTAGTACATCATGACGTTCATACCGGTCAACTGTTGCCAGATCTGAGCAAAGACGGCGGTGATGGTTCTCTTTCTGTACTTCTTGGAGAAGAGGTCACCGTACGTGAATTCCTTGGCATGTTCGTCCAACATAAGCTGCTCCTTGATCTCGGACATTTCAATCTGGACGTCAGGGTCTTCTCTGTTACCGCGGGCCTGGATGTTGGCGACAATCAATTCGGCATCCTCCCAGTAACCCTGCTTGGCCAACCATCTAGGCGACTCTGGAATGAAGAAGAGACCGAAGAGCATCACCAAGCCGGGCACAATCTGCACACCCCACGACACTCTGAAGGAAGCCTTGCCGTCAACGTGCGACATGCCGTAACCGATCAAGAACATGATGAAGATACCGAGGGTGACGGAGAACTGGAACATACCTCCGATGAAACCTCTAATCTTTCTGGGAGCCAATTCCGAGCCGTACACGGGCGAGACGGACGAACCAAAGCCAATACCCCAACCGGAGATGAGACGACCCACAATCAACTGAGCTCTGTTCTGAGACGAGCACTGCACGGCGGCACCAATGCACCAAAGAAGACCACAGATGAACAACGACGCACGTCTGCCGAAAGGCTCAGACACAAACGTGGAGGTAAGCGAGCCAAAGAACGAACCCAAACTCATGGAGGCGGTGATGAAGCCTTGCATGGTGGAAGATGGGTTGTGGAAAAAGTTCAAGTAGGGCGACTGACCCACGAACACCGACATGGACGAGATATCAAATCCGAACATCATACCGGAGATGCACGAGATCATAGCGATGAAGTACACATTGTAAGTGTTTGGAGTCTTGTCAAGGAAGTTCCTGAACTTCAATGCGGGAGCAACGAGTTTTTCTTCGTAACCCATGATTTATGTAATTAGAATACAGACAGAAAAACGGAAAAAGCGGTCGAAATGGCTTGCTTAAATACTTTGCCGGACGTTGTTCCGTTTTTGATCTGCTTTAGGCTGCGGGCCAGAATGACATGCTCTCCACACCATCTCTCCATTGTCTCCAGATTAGCGTGTGCAGTCCTTGCCGCTTGCATTGCAACAGTGTCACCATTTCAGTATGTAGTCCCCGCACGATTAACCCGAGTTGCGTAGCAAACATGGGGTGACTACGAGCGAAGTTTGCGAGCGGGACCAGGTTTGCTGCATTTTTCTCGAGCCCCACCGGCGGCCAAGCAAACACAAGTTTATTTGGATCTCTTCGGAAAAACTCGACGGCTTGGCTGCGATCGGCCCCATCTCCCCACACGCGAAACGGACGGATTGCGTGTTCCGTGGGCCAGCCGGAACGGAGTTAACTCCTGCGGTCACTTGCATGCGCACCCGGAACAACCTTGCAGGACTCATCGACGATTTGATTGGCGTTCACGATTTGAACCTGCGCATATGAGCCCGGCATTCTGCATACGAGTCACCAGCATAGCATGATTGGACCTAAAAGTGCAATGCGGCACTTTCGGCCGGCTGACTTTTACACCTCCCCGCGTTTTTGTGCAGATGACACGGTGGGGTCAAGCAGGTGGCACCATAATGTTTCTCCGTGGGTCCCCTGATGAGCACGCTATTATTCGGGCATACAAGGCGGTACCTGGAGATTCGGCTACGACTACGATTCTGGGGATCATTGTTTGAGAATCATTCGATACTTTCTATTGTTTTTCGCGGAAGTGTAGGAATGCGGGCCAGGCCCCCCGGATTATCCCACATGCATCCTTTATCCGAGGCTCACTATGCAGGCGCCCTCCGCAGGTTTGGATACCACGATCGCCGCTTCGAGCTCGGACTCGGTGATACCGGCAAAGTTGGTCCTGTAATATTTTTCTTTGAGTGCCCCAACAAGTCCCGCAAGCCTGTCCACTGTTGTCAAGTGCACCACACAACCTCCGAAACCCGCACCCGTCACACGCGAGCCGCGGGCCCCATAACTCTTCCCCAACCGGCACAAATCGTCGCAGCCATCGCACGATGCATTATTAAAATCGCGCGTCGACACCTGCGACTCGTCCATAATGCGGCCGAATGCGTCAAGGTAATTTTCCGAATCGCCGTCAAAACCCCGCGCGAGCGCGAGCGTCTGGAGCACGCGCAAGGCGTCGCTGTAGACGTGGCGTGTCCGTCTGTAAAGGTTAAGCACCTCATAACGCACGGGGAACAGCGACAAGTATTTTTCGCGGAAAGCCTTGCCCGTGAGCCCCACTGCGTCTGCAGCCTCCTCCGTAGTATATCCGGCGCGTTTGTCGAAAAGCTTGTCGGCAACCTCGAGCATTCGTTGGAGCCGGGCAATACCCATCTCCAAGTCTTTGCCGTCCCACACCTGCTCGCCCAACGTCTGGGTGAAGAACGCGTCGAACACGCCTCTCAACGTGGCGGTGTTCAAGTTGGAGTCCTGCTTCACCGAGAGGCCCAACTTGCGTGCAATCAAGTCGGCAGCAACCGCCACCTCCACCACGCGCAAGTTGTAGTTTGTAGGGGCCGTCTCGGTCTTGTTGGCGGTGATGAGCGAGTTGGTGATCAAAAACACCGTCTCGGGGTCAGTGGCTGGGAGCGCAAACGGCTGCGCCTCCAACTTGGGCTTGAACAGCACCAAAAGCACCTTGCCCTCCTCGCCGTTGATGGACGCACTCTGGTCCATGCCGCCGTTACTAAGCCCGACGTAGTGCTCGCACACGACGGTTATGCGGGTGAGGTCGTCCTTCGAGATCTCGTCCACTCCGTTGGCCCTCAAGACCGACAACGTCGCAGCGATGCAGAATGCGGCTGAAGACGACAAGCCGCCGCCGTCGGGTACGGTGCCGTCGAAGAGCGCGTTGAACGCTTTCAACGGCTTCTTTCCTCCGTCCACGAGGTCGGGGTGCGTTTCGACGATGAATTTGTGGGCGACAATCACGCCGCACTTGAAGTAGTTGCCCCACAGCTGGTGCGAGAGGTCGATGGTCACCTCCTTCCCGTCGGGTGGAAGGTGCACCTCTTCGGTGTGAAACTTTGGGTTGGTGTTGGCAATGGTGATGGTGGTGCCCTGTGCGGGGGCCACTGCGGCAATCACGTCGACCTCGATGGCCATGGGCAACACCGAGAAGTGGCAGTAGTCAATGTGCTCGCCCACCAAGTTCACTCTGCCTGGGGCACGAGCAAAGAAGGCCGGAGGCTCTCCATAGGTGGCTGCGAATTTGTCGCGAACGGCCTGATAGCGGGCTCGCTGCTGCTCCTCATTGGAGTAGAACAGAAGATTTTTGACTGTGGGAACAAGAGTCATTGGGGTGATGGAATTAGGACGATGGCATCGGTACTTGAGTTGCTCAGCACCCCATGCTCGGCACCCCACGGCCTTATGCGCATTCTGCATGCGCCGCACGGAGTCAATGCCCGAGCCTGCAAAAATAGTGTATTGTCGCGCGCGTCAACCTGCTGCAATTCGCACGGACTCAGGTGCCCGTGTGGAATGAACGCACCACAAGCGCTGCCTGCCCAACGGGTGGCACGACGCATCATGTGAGCCTCCGCATGCGGAAGTGGGGTGTGCAGTGGGGTGCTGCGATGGAGGCCGGCCCAGTGGCCCTAACTCTGCCGGAGGGTGACTCCGAACAAGTCTTCTTGGCCATTTCCGCAGAACCTACTCCACTTGCAACCATGAAAGAGTACATTCTCGTCACCGGCGGAGCAGGCTACATTGGCTCGCACACTGTTGTGGAACTCATCCAGCACGGCTACAATGTCGTGATCGTGGACAACCTTGTCAACTCCAGCTACGATGCCGTGGCCCGCATAGAGTACATTGTCCAGCAGCCAGTGCCCTTCTTCAACATCGACATCAGGGACGCCGACGCCCTTGCGCAGGTGTTCTCGACGTACAAAATCTCGGGCGTGATCCACTTTGCCGCGTTGAAGGCTGTGGGCGAGTCGACCCAAATCCCGTTGGACTACTACAACAACAACGTGGGCGGCACCATTGCGTTGCTCGAGGCCATGAAGGCTGCGGGCGTGAAGACGTTTGTGTTCAGCAGCTCGGCCACCGTCTACGGCGATGCCACGCGCTTCGAGAACATGATTCCGATTCCGGAGCACTGCCCGACGGGCCCCACCAACCCCTACGGACGCACTAAGCTTGTGATCGAGGACATCTTGCGCGACGTGCACCTGGCGGACGGAGAGTGGCGTGCGGCCATTCTTCGCTACTTCAACCCGATGGGCGCCCACCCTTCGGGCCTCATTGGCGAGGACCCGTTGGGCATCCCCAACAACCTCTTGCCCTACTTGGCGCAAGTGGCCGTGGGCCGGCGCGAGAAGCTCAATGTGTTTGGCAACGACTATGACTCGCACGACGGCACCCCCATCCGCGACTACATCCACGTGGTGGACTTGGCTCGCGGCCACATTGCAGCGTTGGCGTACTTGCAGACCTTGGACAAGGCCAGCGGGCTCTACCGCGAGTGGAACTTGGGCACCGGCAGAGGCTCCACTGTGTTCGACGTGTACAACGCCTTTTGCAAGGCCATTGGGCGCGAGTTGCCGTACGAGGTGGTGGGCAGAAGAGCAGGCGACGTTTTGGACTTGACTGCAAACCCCACGCGGGCCAACACCGAGCTCAAGTGGAAGGCGGTGCTCTCGATAGAGGACGCATGCCGCGACTTGTGGCGCTGGACGACGGAGAATCCGTTTGGCTACGGCTCGGAAAACTACAAGTGGAAGTTGTTTGGCGGCGGCGGCTACGAGAGCCGGCTCCACACGGTGACGTTCCCCGAGTCCGACTTCAGCGTCTCCATTGCCAACTACGGCGCCACCATCCAGGACATCAAGAAGGGTGGCTTCGGCTTTGTCACCGGCTTCGACTCTTTGGACGGCTACAAGCAGGCCGCAAACCCTTACTTTGGGGCCACCATCGGCAGAGTCGCCAATCGCATCGACAAGGCCACGTTCACGTTGGACGGAGAGACCAGCACGTTGCTGAAGAACGAAAACACCTCATGCTTGCATGGCGGCTTCAGCGGCTTCGACAAGAACTTATTCTTGGGCCCGGTCGTCAAGCAGCCCAAGAAGGGTGGCCCGGTCACCATGGATTTTGTCTATGTTGAGAAGGATGGCAGCAACGGTTTCCCTGCGGACTTGGTCACGCTTGTCAAGTATACCGTCGACCTCGACCTGTTGCAGATCGAGTTCGAGGCCACTGTGCCCGAAAGCTCACCAAAGCTGGCCACTCCGGTGCACTTGACCAACCATTCGTACTTCTCCCTCGCGCCAAACTACCAGATTGACAATATAAAAATTCAGTCCATTTCCAATGAATACTTGGAGGTGGGTGCCGATCTACTTCCTACGGGCAATATTGCCAAGTTTGACGAGTCTTTGAAGACTGGCCAAGTGCTTGATCCAACCACCTCGTACGACAACTGCATCGTGGTGGACAAAGAAAATTGGGAGTTGGACACCCGCAAGCACGAGCTTACTAAGGTATTCAGCATGGAAGACGGTGATGTGAAACGTCGCATAGCGTTTTACACCACTGAGCCAGCTTTCCAACTCTATACCGGGGATGGAGTGTCAGAAGAGGGTTGGGATCCAAAGGGAACCCAGTGGCGTCCAAGATGTGGCCTCTGCATCGAGCCCGGGCGGTTCACGGACGCCATCAACCGTGAAAAGTGGTCCAAGCAAGTGCTTTTGTCGAAGGGCGAAGTGTACGGATCCATCATCAAGTACGTGTTCTCTGGCAAGATTTAGACAACGAATGAACAGTTCAGACATGTGGCTTGTAGTGAGGGTAAAGTTATCGTGACACACCCCAATTCGGCTTACGATACATAAAGACTAGTAGCGAGTGCGTATCCATGCAAATTAACTCTGCTTCGTATTTCATTGTGATTGAAAGCTTCTGACAATTCGCACTTCTCCATCTTTTGGCAGTCGCATTCCGAAACTCAAATTTCTTGCAGACAATACTTGAATGAGACAAAGTCATAAATCGTTGCCAAAAATCGAAAAGCAGATGAAAACTGAATTTCGACGGCATTAACATCTGTAATCCGCTATTCCATCTAGTATGACCAGTCTTATCTCTTCCTCAAAAAGTGGTTTACAGATGAATGCCCATTATAAGTGAACTCCGAAACGTAATTATATGCAAACGTACCTATGTATACGGCCATTGTTCAGTAGTCGTTTTCTATAAGATCAGTGAGACCTTCGTTGAGGTCCACTTCCTGGCTCCAGCCTAATGACGCCAACTTGGAGAAGTCTGTCGCGTATCTTGCATCGTTGTACTGCCTATCTTCAGTATACCGAATGAATTGAGAGAAGTCCACATCTTGTACGCCATGTTTGATTCGCATATAATTCGAGCATATGCTTTTGACCATGGAGAGATTGTCCACTTCGTCATTGGTTCCCACGTTGAAGATCTCTCCACCGAACGATTCTCCTCTCTGTATTCTCCGTAGAAGAATGTCAACCGCTCTCGAGAAATCCTTCACATGAATGTAGCGTCTGGTGTTGCTTCCATCCCCATGTATAGGGATACGTTGGTCCAGAGACAACCCTATAGTAGAGGCATGCTTCAAAGCCTCTAAAGCTACAGCGACCAACTTTTCCGGGAACTGTCTCGAGCCGTAGACATTATTGGAGCGCAAAACTGTGACTGGGAGCCGGTAAGACTTGACGTAGGCCTCTATGATAAGATCACACGCAGCTTTCGTTGCAGCGTATGGATTTGATGGATGCAAAGCCACTTCTTCGGAGACTGTCTCCGACAAACCCTGTTCTCCGTAGACTTCGTCGGTAGATATGTGAAGAAACGCAAAATTTCCCGCACGTGAAGCGTACTTCAAGAGAAACTTGCGCGAAATCTCTAATAGATTTTGCGTGGCAAGGATGTTGTTCCGTGTGAAGTAAACCGGGTCCGTGAAGGATTGGTCTACGCAACTTTCGGCTGCAAAATTCAACACTACCGAGAACGGCGCGCACAGCAAGGCCCGTTCCACCACAGCCTCAACATCGGAAAACGACCCCGCAAGGTCTAAGTTGACGAGTTCGAAATTCTCGTGCGTTAGGGCGCCTTGCAAGTTTGCAGTCAGAAACTTTGTTGCGTACGAGAGCTTGTCGATGCACGTGACCCTGCAGTGGGGGTAATGGGCTAGGAGATAGTCCACCGCGTGTGAGCCCATAAACCCCGCACCACCAGCCACTACGAACAGCTGACGAAATCGGTCGAGACTCATGCCGGCAACCATGGCAATTTGCCGTGGTATAAGCTACCGAACGGGTACAGGACCCCGCGAGCGCCTGCACCCCGCGCAGGGCACATATCGTCGTCTGGGGAACCCGCGTGCTTGCATGACCTGACTTCAATGCAACATGGATGCACTCGTCCGAAGCAGACGCTGCCGGTGCCCATGAAGATTATTGTATAATATCCGCGTCAGGCGACTCCAGGACGCGCGAACCTCGGGTTTATTTTACGCCGGATCATTCTGTTTTTCCACAATGTTTAATTTTTCCGACCACTCGCACCGCAGGTACAACCCGCTCACAAATGACTACGTGCTCTGTTCCCCACACAGGTCTAAAAGACCGTGGCAAGGTGCCGAGGAGCAGCCTCTAATTGGCCAGTCGCCGCTGTACGACCCAAAGTGTTACTTGTGCCCCGGCAACCCTCGTGCAACGGGAGGCAGCAACCCCAAATACGCCAGCACATATGTGTTTCCCAACGACTACCCTGCCGTCCAGTTGGAGCAGCCGGAGTACGTGGCTGAGAAAGGTGAGGACGAAACGCTGGCGCTCAAGCTGAAGCTCATGAAGGTGAGCAGCGTCAAGGGCAAGTGCTTCGTCATATGCTTTAGTCCCAACCACGCGGTCACGCTCCCGCTCATGGAGGTGGCCGAGATCGAGCAGGTGGTGTCCACGTGGCAGCAGCTTTACGCCGAGACCGAGAAGGAGAAGAAGGCGGGCAGCCCTTTCAAGTACTTGCAGATCTTCGAGAACAAAGGGTCTGCCATGGGCTGCTCTAACCCCCACCCACACGGCCAGGCTTGGTGCTTGGACGTGGTTCCAACCGAGGTGGCGCACGAGCTCGAGAACATGACCGAGTACCTCGGAGAGAACCGCTCGCATTTGCTCGGCGACTATGTCAAGGTGGAGTTGGCCGAGCGCACGCGCGTGGTGCTTGAAAACGACTCGTTCGTGGTGGTTGTTCCGTTCTGGGCCTTGTGGCCGTTCGAGACGTTGGTGCTCGCGAAGGAGCACTTGCCCTCGTTGGCGCACTTCTCGGACAAGAACAAGAGCGATTTGGCCAGCATCCTCAAACAGTTGACCACGAAGTACGACAACTTGTTCAAGACGTCCTTCCCCTACTCCATGGGGTTGCACCAGGCTCCGTTGGGGGCCTCTCCAGAGGAGGAGAAGGCGCTGTGGTTCCACATGCACTTCTACCCTCCGTTGTTGCGGTCGGCCACGGTCAAGAAGTTCTGTGTGGGCTTCGAGATGCTCGGCGAGGCCCAGCGTGACCTCACCAGCGAGCAGGCGGCCGCACGCTTGCAGGAGTTGGATGGCGAGGTGCACTACAGCAAGGTCTCATCCAAGTAACGGGGAACTTCACGAAACAGCCAAATAACTTTAGACTTTCTAAATAAAATCACACACCAGGCAACAGTTGCTTGCGTAAGCGCACGGAACTGATCGCACAATGCTGTGGAGACGAAGATCCGCTCCACATGAATTTGCACCCATTTCCGCATACATTTTGCACCCAATGTTCCCACCACACAATGCACCAAATGTCATACAATGCACCACATGTACCAAATGTTCCATACAACGCACCATATGCACCAAAAGTACCATACAATGCACTCGCTATGGGTGGCGAGTCATCTACATAGACAACGCAAGCATTATAAATTTCTCAGTTAGTGAGCTGGGCGTCGCTTCTCATCGCGACAGACCCAGTCCCCGCAAAGCGGTCGCTGTGGTGCAACTTGGTGCTCGTTCTCATGGTGGTGTTGGGGGCGCCGTACCCGCCTCCGCCGGGCGTGTTTATGATGAAGCGGTCGCCAGCAGCCGCCGAGATGGTCGCCCGGCCGCCAACATTGACTGCCCGCGTGGCGACATTGCCCTGGCTGTCGACCACCGACCGCAACCACACGTTGCTGCCCCGCTCTCCGTCCTCGCCGCCGTTGAGCCCATGTGGAGCAATGGTCCGGCGCTCGGACAATATCGACGCCGTCACCGGCACACGGAACTCGACGTCCCGCACCACTCCGCAGCCGCCGCGATGGGCCCCGTCTCCTCCCGAGTCCTCGCGGATGGAAAACTCGCGGAGCACCACGGGGTACCGCTTTTCAAACACCTCGGCGTCGGTGATCCGCGTGTTGGTCATGTTGGTGTGCACGCCGTTCACGCCGTCCCAAGTGGGGCCTGCCCCGTGGCCGCCGGCGATGGTTTCGTAGTAGCCGAACCCTTGGACGTAGTTGCCGGCGTCGTCGTTGCCTCCGATGCCGAACGTGAAGTTGTTGCAGCACGACTGCGAGTTGGCCAGCGCCTGGAACGCACTGAGCACCACGCCCGTGATGATCTGCGACGTGCAAACGTTGCCGGCCACGACGGCACAGCCCTCGTCGGGGTTCAACAACGACGACGGCGGAATGTCAACGCGGATTGGCCGCAAACAGCCCTGGTTCAAAGGTATGTCCTCGTCCACCAAGCACCGCAAGCAGTAGATGATGGCCGAGTATGTGATGGCCTTGGGAGCATTGCTGTTGGCGTACACCTGCGAGCCAGTCCCAGCAAAGTCGAACACCACGCTGCCCTCGGCGTCCTTGCGCACCTCCAAGCTGATGCGGGACCCGTCGTCCATGTAGTCTGTGCACGTAAGGTTGCCGTCGTACTTTTCGAGCACTTGGTCCAACATCTTCGTGACGGTGTCGGCCGCGTTGTCCTGGATGGCGCCCATATACTTGGTGATGGTGGGGAGGCCGAACTCGGCCACCAACTTGTCGATCAAGGTGATGCCGCGACGGTTGGCCGCAATTTGCGCTTTCAAGTCGCTGATGTTGTCGCTGAGTCTCCGTGTGCCCAGGCAGCCTTGCATCTTGGCGGGCTGGTGCATCAACAAGTCGGTGATTCTCTCTTCCTGGAGCTCGCCGTTCTTCACGAGAAGCTCGGAAAAGATGGCCGCGCCCTCCTGCTCCAACACCCTCGAGTTGGGAGGCATTGACCCGGGTAAGAGGCCGCCGATGTCTGAATGGTGCGCTCTCGACGCAACGTAGAAGATGATCTCGTCGCCTTCAAAAGCGGGCGAGATGACCGTGATGTCCGGCAAGTGCGTACCACCTGCCAGCGGGTGGTTACTGACGATGACATCTCCGGGTTTCAACTTTCCTTTCCAGTATTCACTTTGGAACTTGATGCATGTCGACATGGAGCCGAGATGGACAGGAACATGGGGAGCGTTAGCCACCAAGTTGCCGTCAGCGTCGAACAAGGCGCACGAAAAGTCCAAGCGTTCTTTGACATTGACTGAAACAGAGGTTTTTTGGAGCGCAGACCCCATCTGCTCTGCAATGTCCATAAAGCGGTGGCCGAAAATGGAGAGGAGCACCGGGTCGACGGAGCTCGAAGCGTTCCCTGACGTAGAGACCTCTTTCCGGCTGCCGATGGTCACCACGACGTGGCTCTTCAAAACCAAGGCGGTAGCGTGGGGAGGAATGACGTTGGTCTGGGTACCGTCTGCAATGATGGCGGGGCCCTCGATCTGTGTTCCGAATCCCAAATCCTCCAATCTGTAGACCGGAGTTTCCGCTTCAGAGCCGTCAAAGAAGACGGGTTTCGTGAGCCTGACTAGCTCTGGTGTGGCAGAAATAAAGCCGTTGGACGTCTTCAACTCCTGGATCTGGCTGTCGATCGACCTCTCGTCCTCGTTGGCAGTTTTCCCGATTCCCCGAACACGTATGTCATCGACAATGATGTCTTTGTCAAACACAAAGCCAAACTCACGCTTGTGCATGGCGCAGAACGTTTCTTTGAAGTCCCAGTCTGCGCCTTTGGGAACCATGATGGCCGACTCAGTGCCCGAGAAGCGAAGATTCAAGTACTCTTCAAAAACGATATTCGAGCTGCTGAAGTCTTGCGCCGTAAGCGCTGCTGATGCTCTGTCCCTGAGAGCATCAAACCGAGATTCCAAGTGAGGACGTGAGGCCAGATTCAATATGGCCGAGGAAGGCTCTTGCAACTCTTCCACAACGTCAGCCAACGCCATACCGTACGCTGACAAAACAGAAGAGTACCTGTGGATGAGCACGGTCTCGATTCCCAACGAGTCAGCTATTGCTACCGCGTGCTGGCCGCCAGCTCCACCGAATGATACCAATCTGTGCGAAGAAGTGACATGTCCTTTGGCTTCGACCAATTGCCGAATGGGCCGAGCCATGGTTTCGTTCGCAACCTTGATAAAACCATATGCCACCTCTTGCGGAGTCATGGGCTTCATAGTTGGGTTAGCACGATTAATCTCCTCGGTGAGAATTGCAAATTTCGCTGTGGAAGCAGATAAGTCGAGGCTCTCGTCCTCATTTGGCCCGAAGATCTTGGGAAAGTACTCGGGAAGCAAACGACCCAACACGAGGTTGGCGTCTGTGACTGTTAACGGTCCTCCCTTGCGGTAGCAGGCGGGGCCAGGCTCAGAAGTGGCCGACTCGGGGCCAACGTAGAAAAGGCCGTTCTTGTACGAGAGCACAGACCCTCCTCCCGCAGCAACGGTATTGATGTCCAACTGTGGAGACTGAACGGTGACGCCTGCTGTGACCGTCTCGAACACGTGCTGAAGCTTACCCTCGCCGTATCTCGAGACATCGGTGGATGTCCCTCCCATGTCGAATCCTATCAAAGGAATTTCGTTTTCTGGGTTGTAACACGTCGCCGAATAGCCCACGACGCCTCCAGCGGGGCCAGAAAGAATAGCACGCAATCCAGAAAACGACAATGCATCCACTAATCCGCCGTCTGATTGCATGAAGTGGCAGCGAACTCCGTCTGTGTTCCCAGCACTGAAGTAGCCGTGCTTCAAGCCGGCCTCGAAGCTCAGCAAATATTTGCGTATTTCGGGCGTCAAGTAAGCATCGACCACAGAGGAGTTTGCCCTGGCTACGAACTTGATCATGGGGCTCAAGCTGCTCGAGAGTGAAATGTGAGTGAAGCCGACTTCCTGGGCAATTCTGCCCACCATCTGCTCATGCTCTGGGTATGTGTAGGCGTGCATCAAGCACACCCCAACTGAGCGAATCCCCGTAGCATATAGAAGCTGTAAAGTGGCTCGGATGCTTTCTTCATCGGGTCTTTTGAGAATTCTCACCACTTCTGAGGACAAGCCACGAACGAGATCTTTTCCATCCGGGGTAGAGATCAGGCCCTGTGGGTCCTCCACGTAGTCTTCGAGTGTGACTCTCTCGTCGATCTCCACCACAGTCTCGTAGAGAACGTCAGGCTTGGAGATGGACAAGTCGAAGATGTGCGGCCGTGTTTGGTTCCCGATGGCCAACACGTCTTTGAAGCCTTTGGTGGTGATCAAAGCACACCTCTCGCCTTTCCTCTCCAACAAGGCATTGGTGGCCACGGTGGTGCCCATGCGTAGATACTCGATCTTAGAGGTATCGAGCGGCTGGCCCCTCGGAATAGCTGTTCCGGTGAGCTTTTCGAGCAAACGGCGGATTCCCTCCAACGGCGCGTCGGGGTAGTTGGCCGGATCTACCGAAAGGAGCTTCAACACAACATCATCGGTCTGTTTTCCTGTTCCCGGGTTCCCCACACAATCTGTGAAAGTTCCGCCTCTCTGAATGTTAGCAGTGCCGAAGGATACTTTGATAGAAACATACGTCTATGGCAATTCTGAATCCCATCTTATCTTGTTGAAATGTGTAGAGCCTGGCATCGCTGATGTTATATAATTTGGCAGCTCGGCAACATCAGCCGAACGTCCACCAGTTCGCGGCTAAAGATAGCCGCACACAAGCTCTCAAACGCTCAATAGACCGCATAGTTGCGACACACGGACGAGCTTATGACATCTGGACGGGGATTGTGCGGGTTTCCGTACTTCCGTTTGTTTGATTGTTGCTCTCGTTTTCGAAGAGGTGTCGATTACCGATTCGCAATCATAGTTCAGAGTTGGTTTATTGAGTCACTACTGAAGTACTGATGTGTTGGCTGTATTGATCTATTACAACTTCACTACGTCCTCGTCCTTCACATCGAGAACAATCATGTGCCCCGGCAGGTGTCCGATCACTGGGCCCCGGATCCTCTTTGCTGCACGAACTGCTGCTGTTTGGGCGGTGACTCCACAGCCCCAGAACACCGGAACTTCATCGTCTGCAATCACTGTCGAATCACCAAACTCAGGGCTGTCTATATCTTTGATCCCCAACCGCTCAACGGCCCCGAATCCCCAATCTATGGGCTCACCATGGCATTTTCTAAACTCTCTGGTAATCTGCCGCACCTTCTCTATGTCTTTCGCCTTGTAGGGCCTCATGCTCACCACGTAAGGGGCGTCAGAGAAAATGCCTGCGCTGTCCAACAGTTTCGTTGTGATGTACATCGAGACGTTGGTTCCAGCAACCTGGTTTCTTGGGGGAAGTCCAGCTTCCGTGAGGGCGTTCTCGAAAGAAAAAGAGCACCCAAGCAAAAACCCAACGTGGTCGTCCGTCCAAAGATGACGAATGTCAGTGGGGCTGCTCTCGAGGAGCCCATCAACATAGACTGAGTACCGTGGAAAGTCTGCGCGGATGTCAAAGTCGTCATCGTCTAATAGTACGGGGTTGTCGATCTTGCCAGAATCGCCAACGCGAGTCATTCCAAGTAACGGGCAAGGTACGGGGTTCCGCATGCATAAGTCTTTGAAGTCCTGGGCTGCATGAGAAGGTAGAATCACCAAATTCGCTTGTATGTACCCAGGGCAACAGCCCGAAGTTTGCGTGACATGCTCTGCAGTTCGACATTTGCGTCGAAAGTCCTGTGGTGATTGTGCCAAAGTCATAAAGCAGTATGTATTAAGTAGCTAAAGTGGAGAAGTTGCGAACCTGGGTGTAAAATAGCGAAGCTGTTACGAGCCCCGTCCAATGATCAGCCGGTTGTTGTTAACCGATTTGATAGCGTTATCGTCGTGCGTTATCGTTAAAAAGTCCCGCAAATTGACTATCACCCGAGCCGAAGCAAGGAGAGTTGGACGCACGTGTCTAGTCCGAATATCCTCGGAAGACATTACCCCATGGACCGGGAAACGTACGCTTCTGCTCGCTCACGACTACAATTTTCATAGGACAATCTCAAGCATTCATTTCTCTAGATAACGAATTCAAACTCCGGCGAGTCGTCTCCAGTCTTGCGCTTCTGCTTCCTGGTGTCCACACCAGTTGCAAGAATCGCGCGGTTGTTTTGATTCTTCTTGTGGAAATATATCGAGCATCCAATCGCTGTCAAAGACGAAACACACAAGCAGCCCAAAGTGAAGTAGTGACCTAAGCGGTATTCGGGAGGATGGATGTAGACCTGGGGGCTGATGGCTCCAGCAACATTGCCCAAAGACTGGTTTATCGCGATGGCACAGCCTCTCTTGAACGCGGGAGCGGTATTAGTCGCAATCCACGACTCATTGATACCTGTTCCAATGTAAAGAGAGAAGCAAATAAGGTAGCAGGCAAAGTACTTCACAGAAGCCTTGTCCACACTGAGTAAGATGATGTAGCCAGTGATGCCAAACACATTGCTGAGCACAATGAGGGGGCCTCTGATCTTCTTGCGGTCCGACACCTCAGCGAACACCAAGTATACACCCGCAGAAAAGAGGTAGACCGGAACGGTCATGTATTGTGCGCTGAGAGCGGAAAAGCCGAGCCCACTCTTCAAAATCGAAGGGAGAAAGGTGGAAAACCCGTAAAGGCAAATATCCTGGCAGAACTGGATCACAACTGAGCACGCGATCTTGATGTCAAAAGCAGAAAGAAATTCTGCTTTATCAAAGTGAGTGCTGCCCTGGTAGATTTTTCTCCGCAAAGCCCTGCTCTCGAACACCTCCCTCTCCTCTTTCAGGTGCAACAACGACTCGGGGCTGTCTGGCAAGAAAATGAAAACACAAACTCCGCAAACAAAGGAGAGGATGCCCTCAATCAAGTACAAGTATCTCCAGCTCTCCAAAGCACCCAGATTGATCTTTGTGATACCAGTCGCAATGAGCCCGCCAAAGGAACTGGAAAGGGCAGACGCAACGAAGTAGTACGACGTTCTGCGCCCAATTTCAAGAGGGAGGTAGTAGTCCGTTGCGATGAGCGTCATGCAACTGAAGAATGAGCCCTCGAAGAACCCCAAGAGCAAACGCACCGCGAGCAACGAGGCGTAGCTGTTGACAAATACCGTAAACACAGAGACTATTGACCAGCAAATAATCATCCCTCCCATATAAAACCGTGGGTGCTTGAACTTGCGGAGTATCCAGACCCCAGGAAGCATCACTGGCAAGTAAGTAGCGTAAACCAAACTGACGGCATTCGAGTATTGCGCAGACGTAAGGCCAATGTCCGCAGTCATACCAGCGACCGCAGCATTGCCAATGTTTGACCTGTCTAGCGCAGAGAAGAAGTAGGCTGCGCAGAAGAGCGGCATGATAATGAGGTCGAACTTGCGCACGAGCTTCGTCTCATGGTGGTGAAGGTTGACGCTGCTTGTGTCAGGCTGCAGCTCGAGCAGCTCCACCGTTGCTGTTGATTTTTCTGTTTTTTCCATTGTCTTACCAATTGAATGGTGAAAACGGCTGCTAGCCGAGTGTTATATATAGGGCTCACGGCAAATGTACCCGATATCTTGTACAGGCTTATCGCGGTTATCGATAGCCAGAGAATGTTGCATCGTGCCTCCATTGTGAAGGACATGTCCAATGCAGTATTCATGATGCTTAGTTGCTCTACTGACCCAAGTATTCGGGGAATAACAGGGCCCAGTCAGTCAGCTCCGATGTCATGAACACTGGCGGGCCACCAAAACCTCCGAAGTCGATTGCACTTGCGAACTCGCTATCGAGCGCACTCACACTGGGGTAGTCGCCGGAAACCGACTCGTCCTCCCGCATAAGGGCTACAAGTGTATTTGGAGGAGCGAGAAAGGTGTCGCCTGAGGCCCGGAGCCGGTCGACATAAAGGCCAAACTCCTTTTCGTAGTCCACATTGTACTCCGACAGAAGCGTGCCTCTGACCTTGTTGAACGATCGTTCGCCAAGCTTCCACGGCGACATCTTAAGGACAGCCATGAACTCGAAAAATAGCAGCTCGAACCTGTCGTGCGACTGCAAGTTGCCGTTGCTCTTCAATAGGATGATGGACAAGCTGATGATGCACGAGTACACGATCAAGATCGAGCACCGGCGAAAGCCGTGGCACTGGACAAACGAGAGAATAGCAGCATGCAAGTCGTCCATGGCGCGGGTACATATTGCAAGCGAGTCTGTTGTCCCGTTTTTGGGCACGTCCACGAACGGCCTATTGAGACAGAGAAGCACCATGTAGTAAAAGTAGCGCATGAACATCTTGGTGTGGTCGTGGCCGGCAGCAGCAAGAAGGGACCGGTCCCACCCAAGAAGCAGAGGAAGGTTTTCCCGCCACGTCTCTATCCTCTCGTTGTAGCGGGCGAGTAGCGTGAGCTTGAGTGACAAGTCGACCTGCGACCGCGACAGAAAGATCTCCTTCAACATGTCGTCGGCTATCCCGCACAACGAGATGATGCCCGTCAACGGGTTGGACACGTCAATGTACGATGCACGGCTGTACGTTGGCGTCCCGGGATATGTATACTCATCGATGCGCTCAATGGCTGGCATGTTGATGGATACTGGGATAGTAGTTTCGTCCACCTTGACCACCCACGGCCGGCCCATGATGAGGCCAAGGAAACGGTCAGCAAAGAAAGAGCCCCAGAATATTCTCGAGCGCACGCTGAACGTGATGTCGGAAACGTCCTCGTCGCGGTTGAGGAGCCACTTCTCGGGCTCCATCTGAAACCCGATCCCGAAGCCCATGCGGAACCCATCGCCCGTCAACATCCACCCAGCGTTGTTCCGCCCGTTGTACACGTCGTAGAGGCCCAATAGCAAGAACGCCTGAAGCGAGCTGACAGAGGGCGAGTCCAACTTGCTAAGAAGGGACTCTTTAGCCTGCTGGTAGTAGTCCGGCGCCAAATCATGTAGGAGAGGGTCGTTCAGCATGTGAGCACCAATGGCACACACTGCAAGCACCAATTCCTTGGAGCAGTAGACCGAGCCCGGCTTTGGGTGGTGAAAGTCGAGCAAAAATGCCTCCCGGAACACGAACGAGTGCATGTCGGGGTACTGCCAGCGGAAGAAGAGCTTGACACACTCTGATATGTGCGGGTCTCGACTAAGCTCGGCCACAGTGCCGGCATCTGAGACGGTCCTAGCAACCGATTCCGTGTCAAACACGCTGGTGGGGCCGTACACTGTGACGGAGTACTTCTCGTCATTCTCGAAGTTCGTTGGCTGGAGATACTTTGGGGCAGCTTGGCGGGACGCCCTATCACGACCCGTCGCATTCACACGTTCCCTCCCATTAACAGAACTCCCAGTGCCCGTCGCTCCATGTTTTCCTATGTCGAGTCTCACTTGCTGTTCCTCGACCTTCCCGCTCTCTTGTGCCACATTACCCTGGAAACTGTCCGGGAGCGAGTCGAGAACCTGCTTACTCAAGTCTACGCTGGATTTAAGCTTCGCAATTGTCTGTTCGTAAAGTGATAACTTGTGCTGGAGCTCGGCGAGCGAGCGGGGCCGTTCTTTCCTCTGGTCGGCCACTCTCACACACTGCAAGTTGGCCTTCACGCAGTTCAGGCATCGGTCCAAAAGCGCAATATCGCACCTGACTTTGCGATTGCGGCACGGGATGCACGCTTGCGAGGAACGTTTTCCTTTGGGGGTCATAGTGAGATCCAGGTCTTATCGCGGATAATGTTAGCCGGATGCACACCGGCTGCAACAGATGGTCTGATTGTAAAGCCAAGCACAAAGATAACTACCTCCTTCTCGGCAAAGGTGTCCCTGGATATGTCCGCAAAAGGTCTTTTCGACATGAAATCTCTTCGCAGCTTAAGTCAAACACTTGTAAGGGAAGCACACTCTACGGTGAATTGAAGCAACACCGAAACCCCTACGTTCTTGAGTCAGGTTGACATTATCAATGGAAAATGGCTCGTGAAGCGTGATTGTGCTCTTCACTCATCATACATACACGGTACAGAGCGCTCGAGATGAATGTCCATTCTAAGATCCTATTCAACTACTCAGTGCATTATGCACCTGAATCCCTTGACGGGAAATGGAGAGAAGACCCGCAATTCTCCGTGTGTTTTGTCCTTTTGTTTTTCCTTTGTTATTGTCGGTGTGTTTTCGTGGGTGTGATCGGTCAGGCTTGGAGGTCAGCGACGAACTGGCGGATCTCGGCGGCCACTCTCTCGTACGCCTCGACCTGGGCCCAGTGCCCCACTCCGTCGAGAGCGACGGTCTTGCTATTTGGGATCACCTTCGAAAGGCCCTCGAGGCTCGCAGAAGGCTCTTCTGTGCCCGAGATCAAAAGAACAGGCACCGTGATGGCGCCATAGTAGCCTTCAAACTGCTCCTTATGCGAGAACGAGCTCACGATGGCGGCACAGTTCGCCGCGTAGCCCTTCGGGTCCTGGCCCACGAGCAACTCGCGCACAAACGCCCGCTCCACCAACGAGCTTTTTGCACCCAAAGTGGGCACCGCCAACTCGGCCACCTCCTCCATGGAGCTGGACGTCCGCACCACCTCTATCCTCTGCTCGAGCTGCTGCCGCAAACGCGAGTCGGGCACTAGCGGCGAGAGCATCACGCAGCCCGCAATGGTCACGCCGTCGTTGTTCTCGGCCGCAAGGTAGGCCACCACCATGGCTGCCATGGCGTGGCCCACCAACACCAAGTTTCTGCGCTCGAGCCCAAGCTCCTCCACCACCAGCAACACGCACGACCCGATTTCCTTGATGCTCACACACTCTCCTTCCAAGCCACTGCGGCCGCAACCAGGGCTGTCTACAAGTAGGCAGCTGTAGTCCGCACTGAGCTCGGTTGCAACCGGGACAAACACACTGCTGGACGAGCCGAGCCCGTGGAGGAATACGAGCACGGTGTCGGCCTCGGCATTGAGCTGGCGGTAGTAAATGTTGCTCTTGGTAAAAGGCATGGTGGTTGGTGTGACCGGCCTGTATGGTGGGTGCAACTTATATGATCACCTGCCATGCCCAAGTACAACCAGCCAATCGCCGAGTCGCTGCTTCTCGTGAGCTTCTTCGACGCTTTTTTCGCTGAGTCGGACAAGCGGCCGCCGGCAGGCGACGACGACCCCTATGTAGCGTTCTTCACCCGTGATGCCCGGGTGGTGATCGGGTCGCAAGAGGTGACGGGGCTGGAGCAGATTGCCGAGTTGCGTCTCAAGATGTGGCGGAACATTGCGTCGCGGCAGCACGAGCTCGCCGAGGCGGCCCTTGTGTCGGAGACGGAGGCGTTTCTCACCGGCAGCCTTGAGTGTGGGCTTGTGAACGGCGCGGTAGTGATGATCGATTGGGCGGCCAAGATGGAGTTTGCGGACATGTCGTGGAGCCGCTTGCAGTACTACAGGGTGTACGTCGACTATGCCCCGATCGTGAAGGCCCTCGCGTCGTGACATCAAGATGGCACTGGCTTCGGCTCATGACAATTAGAGGACAATATATTCCGATTCAGTCTGCTCTCATGAACAGGTTCGACTATTGCAATCGACTATTAGTACGAAGATTCCTGGTGTCCTATTAATGTTATATTCTCGTGATATATTCATTCCTCGCTCATGCAACCTCCTCGTCCTCGGAGTCCACATCTCTGAGCTTTCTGTCTGCCGCTAACGTCTGGGCGAACTTCGATCTCTCTCTGATCTGGGGCCCCTTCCAGTAGAACACATATATGGGAATGGCGACGAGTATGGCCAAGCACCCCAACAACGTGCTGGCCCACTGCAAGTGCCGCTTCCCGCCAATGTTCTCGTACATGGGAGTGGAGTACATCGTGGCGATACCGGCCAAGAAGTCACGGGCAAACCCGTTGCCTCCGGTGGCCGATGCAGAGTATGGCCCATACGCCGAGACCATATAGTCGATGGTGGACATGTAGATGCTGAAGTTGGCGATTGCAATGAGCGTGGTGAAGATCATGGGTGCAATCCATGGGTTGTGGGCTGGCCCCATAGAAGTCCAGGCAAAGCCAAACATGCCAAGTGCCTCCAAAGGCGCAATGAAGAGAAGCAAGAGCATTCTCCTCTCCGCAAAGCGGGCCCCTTCCCCCTGCGTCCTGATGATGTGCTGCTGTCTGGCAATGTCCGGGATGTGGATGAAGTACGCCAAGAAGTAGCCAATGACGATGGGGATGAACGCAAGCCCACAGGCGGTGGCCGAGAAGTTCCACTGCTCGTACACGAGCGTGAACGACTCCATGCAAATGAAAATCAAGGCATCGGAGAATCCAGAGAGAAGCGAGAGGCACAACACGATGGGTTCCGTCAAGAACATCTCGAAGGGCCGTCTCCAAATGGTCAACACCTCCTTCATCAGCAACTTGCGCTCGTGGAGTTCGCCGGGGCCCCACACATTGGTATTCTCGCCCGATTCTCTTCTTCTCCGGGCCTCGCGGTCCACCAAAAGACTGGCTCTGGTCTCTGACACGAGGAAGAAGTGGGCGATTTGCACCACGGCGCCAAAGATCAACTGGATCCAGAAATTCCACCGCCACGAGAGGTTGTCCTCACATATGCCGCCAAAAATTGGCCCGAGAGCAGACCCGCCCACGGAGGAGAGCACAACAAACGCAACTGCAAAGCCTTGTTCATTAGGTTCCCACATATCAGCCGTCATGCCCAAGGTGACCGATCCTCCGGCTGAAGATAAACCCCCAAGGCCACGAGCCACGACAATGGAGGCGAAATTGGGCGCACATCCACCCAAGATCTGCCAGATGTTCACCAAGAACAACGAACACTGCATGATGGGCCATCTTCCGTACTCCTCCGACCAGGGAGCCCAGAGCTCGCACCCGAAAGCGTATGCAACAAGGAAGATCATCTGCGAGACACGCACCTTCTGCTCGCTCAAGCCGTAGTCCTCTGCAATTAGTGGAATGGCATTGGGGTAAATGGACGTGTTGAAGTTCATCGACACCTGGACAGCAAAGATGACACTCAAAATTGTCCACTTCTTCGCAAAGGGAAAGCTGTACCCGAGCTTGTCGTAGCAGTCCTTCTCTCGAAGCTCGATACGTCCGTCGGGATGCAACTTTCCCCTTCCTCGGGTAGTATTGCGCCTGACACCTTGGGGCCTGGCCGGAAAATTATCTGGCTCTTGCTTGGTATCTTCCACGAAGCGGGTACCACTGTCCGGCGCCTTTCCGCCCTTTGTGAAGTAGTCATCGCCCAGCTCTAACGTGATGTCGGAAGAATCTCTGGTGGAAACAGGCATTTTCGGCTCAGGGCCTGAGATATGGTTCTCCAATTTCTGCTTTTCTTCCTCCATGATGTTACTCGATGTCTCAGACAGAAAAATGCATCAAACCAGCCCGAATACTTTCATTTATTCATAGATCAGAGGTTCCATGGTTGCTATTTGCAATCCAAATGCAGGATTCACATGTCGGAACAACATGGCTTATGTCAATCAAAAATCTTATTTTGAAGTCTGGGCATCTCGGAAAATACTGGACTACATCCAAAAATATCACTCCTCGTCAAATTTGCGGCTCAATGAAATTTCTCGTTGTGCCATCAGAGGTGTAGGCTTCGGATTATCTCGATAACGCGCACAGCAACTAAAGGATCAACTAATTTTTAATCCTGACGTAATAGTACTGTACCCAGCGGAACCCGACAGACCCGAGATAGACTACTGTCATTCGTCCTGTGCAAGGCGCTTAATGTACTCGGCAGTATATTCGCTTAGCCGGTTATCTCGTCTGTAGGCGAACTTTGTGCCGGGCTACAGAGTATATTCTAGTATTACTCCATTATATTACGGTGACTATGAGAAGAATTTGGCCATAGCCTTCTTTTGTTTCGCAGTGCGCGCTTTCGCGAGGTTCTTCACGTCTTGGATGCCCTTCAACACAGCAGGATCGTTTGGCGAGAACTGCAACGCATTCTCAAAAGCGGAAAGCGCATTGTCCTCGTCCTTCGCGAGAAGGTATCCAGACGCTTTTCTGTACCATGCCTTGGCCTTGGCCTTCGCATCAATTTCCGGAAATTGAAGTGCCTCTTCAGCACACTTAACGGCGTCCTGGCCCTTGTTCAATTTCAACGCAACCAAGGCGGCGTTCAAATACAAGGAAATGCTCAAGGAGTTCTTCTCCTCTACATGCTTGTCGGACAAGTTCTCAGGGAAGAAATCACTCAAGAACTCAGTGCCCTTGATGTACTTCTCGTACGCCTTCTCCAACTTGCCCTCTCTCAAGAGCCCGGTTCCCAAATCCTTCAAGAAGTTCGCAGCCTTAAACACCGTCTCGGGCTTGGACTGGTCGATCTTGTCGTCGTCGGCCAAGACCGCTTCGTAGATGTCACCAGTACCGTCGTCAGCAACGGTTGCAGACTCGGGTTTGTAGTCAGCAGGAAGCTCACCGCAGTCGGCGATGACCCAGTCGACGGCTGGTTTGTCGCCTTCGCCCTTCTCGGAGCGCTCAAGTTGACGCACAATTGACTTGCCCTGGATCACTTCACCGAAAACAACGTGCTTCCCGTTCAAGTGGGGCGTGGGGACAGTAGTGATGAAGAACTGCGAGCCGTTCGTGTTGGGGCCCGCGTTGGCCATGGACAACAAGAATGGCTTGTCGTGGGTCAACTTGAAGTTCTCGTCCTCGAATTTCTCACCGTAAATCGACTCGCCGCCAACACCCGTGCCGTGAGTGAAGTCTCCACCCTGGCACATGAAGCCCTTGATCACACGGTGGAAGAAGCTGCCCTTGTAGTGGAGAGGCTTTCCGGACACCTTGGACTCGCCCTTCTCACCAGTACACAAGGCTCTGAAGTTCTCAGCCGTATGAGGAACGACATCCGAGTAAAGCTTGAAAACAACTCTGCCTTTAGGCTGGCCATCAGCGGTGATGTCGAAGTAAACGATGGACATTGTGGGGAGACAACGGCTGAGCGTCCTCTTGATATATTCGCGACGACTGGGTGCAGGCCCTTCTAGAATGTACTGCGGTTTCATGGCTCAGCAATGTCAGAAGGCTCAGCACATATTGTCAAGATTTCACGAGCACACTGGTTGAGTAGTATAGAACTACTTCTTCATGATACGTCCGCCCCCATTCTGCCTGCACTCGTTGCACAATGGACCTCCCTGCACAAACTGACCTCATTTTACGATTCCTGGGCCAACGGCCCAACGGGCCGCAGTGGGAGATCGGGATTTGGAGAAGTTGCGGATTATATGTGGATTGTACATGAAGTTGGGTTGGCTAGATGGAGGGCTAGGTGGAGGGCCGGATCGGGTCAAAGTAGCGGTGCTGCATGGCCTCCCTGGCCGTGAGGCGCTCCTGGTGGTCGTAGCGCAACACGTGGTCGATGAGGTCGAGCACCTCCTCGGACACGAGGTGCTGGTTGTTGTCGTTGATGAAGCGCTTCCACGGGCGGCGGTTGTAGTAGCCCAAGTCCTCGTACTCCTCGCTGAGGGTGAGGTTGTACTTCTGCAAGTAGTCGTGTAGGTTGTCGGAGCCCAACACGCGCACAATCTGCACCAACTGGTCGGTGTTCAGCTTGCCGTGGAAAAACGGCTCCTTCTTGAACACAATGGACGCGAGCATGCACCCAAACGACCACAAGTCGAGCGAGTAGTCGTACAAGCGGAAGTCCACGAGGAGCTCGGGGCCCTTGAAGTAGCGCGACGCCACACGTACGTTGTACTCCGTGCCGGGGTGGTAGTACTCCGCGAGGCCCCAGTCGATGAGGCGCAAGAGCTTGCGGTTGTGGTCGATCATCACGTTGTGCGGCTTCACGTCGCGGTGCATGATGCCCATCAGGTGCAGGTAGTCCAACGCCTTCAAGAGGTCGTACATGTAGAAGCGAATGTCGTTGTCCGAGAAGGTGGGGTACAACGTGCGGAAGTCGATGTTGTCGACATGTTCAAAGATCAACGCGGGCGTTTTCAGCTGCGGCTCGCGCACCACGTCGAGCAAGCCCACGATGTTGGGGCCGCCCACCAAGTTCTTGAGGATCAGGATCTCGCGCTTGATTTTCTTGCGCTTGACGGGCTTCAACACCTTGATCACGCACTTGCTGCCGTTGGACAAGTCCACGCCGAGGAAAACCTCGGAGTACTTGCCGCGGCCGAGTTTCTTGATCACCTCGTACTTGTCCTGGGCGTTCCATTTGATGTTCACGTTCTCGTAGTCCCAGTACGCCTGGGGTTTTGTGGCCAACACATCTGTGTACACTTTGGACACAGACGACACCGACATTTGGGGTGGGGTAGTGCGGTAGCAGTAGAGGAGCAAAAGTATAACGAGCACAAAGGCAACAACGGCACGCCTGAGAAAACCGGAGGGATGGAACAGTGTAGAGTGGTGAGAGAGAGGGAGAAGTGCGGTTGATGTAGCGCCCGGTGCGCGCACGACCCCATCAACTACCCGGCCACAACGTGGGAGGAGGGTGCTAGGGAGAGGTCTATGGCGCTAGAGTTTACGGAAACGAAGGAAAAGTAGAAGAAATTGGCCCTTGGAGGTGGCAGGGTCCAGTTGGTGAGACAGTTGTCTGGCAGCGAAGACTAGCCAGATGCCGGACCCACCCAACAAGAGACAAGAGGACATAACACCTCAATAAGCGCAGGTAAAAAAGCGCAGGTCAATAAGCGCGGTCAATAAGATAGGTCAATAAGCGGATACAACGTAACATACAGTGGTCAATAAGAGGATTCAAATTGTGACTGCGTGCGGTAAGTAGACCTGATGCGAAATAGAACAACTAAGAGAGGGGAATCGATACAGTGAGTAGACGACAAATATATAATGGCATGTATAGAATGAGCCGATGGAACAGTGAGAGCGATTATAGCGATTGCGTGATTGTGATATGTATTGTTGTGAATGAGAATACAGTCTCGGTTGCGATGACAGAGGACGGCAGAACTTCGGAAGAATATGTATCCGAGGATTCTATGCAACGACAAGCTGATGAGCCTGACACGATGAGCCGCCACGATGATCCACGATGAGCCGCGGTGAGCCATGACAGGCATGCCGACATGTGAGCCAGAAATGAAGATGTAGTTCGGACTTCCAACCTGCAACTGGCCGTAGACTGCTGTGTAGTGTGCTGCCTGGAGCTTGGGGAGATGCCGCTGTGGCTATGTAGGTGACGGGGGATCTAGATGCGGAGCAGGCCGAAGGACCCGCCCAACTTGTCCACGGCCTTCTTGTCGTCTTTCCCCTCGTCTTTGCCCTTGCGGCGCCTCTCTGCGAGCTTGCTCTTCGACACGCTGTCGGCCGCAGCACGGATCGCCGCCGACTCCGTCATCTTGTCCTTGCGCACGAGCTTGCGCCCGCCGCGCTCCGTCTCGTAGTTGTCCAAGAAGTCGTCGAGCATGTCCTCGAAGTCGGGCCGCTCGTTCTTCATGTCGAAGTCGCCCACCGGCGTCTCCTCCTCCTCGTCGTACTTCCGCGCGAGCTGCTCGTAGCGGTCGTCGAGCAACGTGAGCCCGTCCGTGCGGAACAAGGCGCTCAGCGACATCGAGAACGACGACGTGTCGGTCATGGCGCCCATCTTCTTGCGGAGCTTGTTCTTGGGCTTCTTCTTGCCGAGCACGGGGAGCTCGCCCACCGTGTCCTCGTCCTCCTCAAACTCGTTGTCCGAGTCCCAGTCGTTGGGGCCCTGCGTCTTCTTGAACTTCATGAAGTCCTTCTGCCACGCTGTGTCCACCACCGCACTACCGGCGTCCTCCGGTGCCTCGCCAGCGTTGTACGGGTTCTCCTGCTCAAACTGCTGCGGCTCGTAGTCCAGGTCGTCGTACGCCTCGTAGTCGTCGTCGTAGTTGTCCATGTCCCACTCGTCCTCCTCGTCGTAGAAGTCCTCCTCCTCCACCTCGCCCGACTGCAACAAGTCCGCAAAGATGTCGCCGTCCTCCGCCTCGTTCTCCACGTACGCTTCGTCTTCTAGAGCCACCAACACCTCACGCAACCGCGAGTCCATGTCGGGGTTGAACCCACGGAGCTCGGCCGGAATGTTCTCGAGGTCGTCGTGCGTCACCTTGCGCGACTTTTCCGAGGGTAGCGCGTCCTTGATGAGGTCCTCGATGTTGCGTCCTTTGGGCTTTTCGTCGCCAGCCTTGGCCTCGATGAACACGCCGTCTGTGTTGCCCATGGGGCGCAAATGTTGCATGTAGTCGTACTTGGAGTCGTCGAAGAAGATGCCGTACTGGGCGGCCTCGCCCTCGTTGGGGCGCACCGAGCTGAGCTCCGTTTCGGTGAGCTGAGGTGCCAACTCGTGCGACGAGAGCTTCTTGGCCTCTTTTCTCTGCGGCACCTCGACCAACACATGCGTGGACGCCTCATTGTCGAAATATAGCGAGTCCTCGTGGGACCTGTGCACGACGCTGAAGGTTTTGGCCGTCTTTTTGTCGAATCTCTTTCCTTTAGCCATGGTGATGCGATGAGATGAGGTGCGAAAATTGATCGCGAAGCGTGGGGTACTACTACGATAAGCCTGTAAGACAATAATGGCCCCGCCTCGTGAATGACGACGTTATTACGAAACTCCAAAAGTTGCCAGCGTGCTCTGTTTCAGTAGCTGTTAATGAAAGGGCCGTACGTCAATCCTAGTAGATGTGACGTTTAGGGTCGTAGATTTCCACCTACTACAATGAAACAGGTTTGGGAGGTTGAGTTACGCCCGATACTGAATAACCAGAGACTTATGGATCGTCGTTGAATATTAGAAGGCTGTGACATTCGCGTAGAGGAAACGCCTTTATGGTGATATGACTGGAGCCAAAGCTCATAGAAGCACAGGCGTGCGCCATACTCAGTATAGCTTTACATTGGCTAAAAAATGTAGTTCCCAGCAATTAGAGAAGCCTCGCCTACCTGAAGTTGCTCTAAGAATACTAGGCGACAACTCAGACTCATACTAAAGTACTCCGAGAACAGTACTGAATCATCATACAATTCTTGCTGGCGCCTCACCGCCTGTTCGATTCTCTACGCATTGGGATGTCGTTATTGTGATGTCGTGCAATGTCCGATAGATAGGTGTCCAGCTCTATAACCACGCTGAACATGCTGAGTGCACAGCCTACTGCTGTGAATGCCAAGTATACGTCCCGTCCATAGTTTAGTGGTCGTGTCTGCTTTCCGAATCGGAAAGAATCTGCACCCAGTTGCTTCTGTAAATCAGCACAAATTCTGCCACCGCCAAGAAGAGCACGCCCGAAACCAAGCCTGTCCACAAGCCGGTCAACTCCATCTTTGCGGGAAAAGCAAGCACGTAACCCAAAGGAAGCGCCACAATGTAATACGCCGCCAAATTGAGGAAAGAACCGACCTTCTGCCTGCCCTGGCCCCTCAATATGCCCGCCTCGATCACGTTGATCGAGTCTGCAAGCTGGTTGATGGCAACCATGGTCACCACCTGAATGCCCGCATCCACAACGTCCTTGTCGTTGGTGAAAATGGACACCAATGCCTTTCTTCCGAAAAACGCCCACGAGAAGTTGAAGAGCGAAAGCACCGCTGCGAGAAGAAACGACACGCGGGTCACGGTGCGGGCTGAGGCTATGTCCTTCATTCCAACAAAGTGCCCGATGCGTGTGCTCACGGCGACTGCAACTGCAAACGGAAGCTGGAAAGCCAAGCTGCCGATGTTGGAGGCAATGGATTGCGCGGCCAATGCGTTGGTGCCGAAAGACGCAGCCAAAATGGTCAACACCTCGAACGCCAAGTACTCGGCCTCCACCATCACCACACCGGGCAACGCCAACTTGAGCATCAGACCCCAGTTGATCAGCGCCTTGTGCAAGTCCAAGCCGCCCCAGCATTTCTTGCCGTCCACAAACACAACGTAGCCCAACAAGAGGAGCGACATCAACCAATACCCGATGGATGTTGCTATTGGAGCCCCGATGTAACCGAGGCCGTAGACAGGGTGCCACACCAAGAGCCAGTTCAACACGAAACTGAGCGGAACTGCGATGGCCAACACGTATGTTCCGGCGTTGAAAATGTGCTGCGCCTGGAGAAAACGCTTTCCGGTCTCGAAGAAGAGCAACCCGGGTGCACCAAAGAGCATCACGCGCAAGAACGACTGGCTCATGGTCGCGAGCTCCTCGTCCGGCACCATGTACTTCAAGAGCGAGCCCGACCACCACCAAAGCGGCGCCAACGGAAACACGGTGATTGCGAGAACCATCAACGAGCATCTCTGGAAGTACACTCCCACCATGTGTAGCCTGTTGGAGCCGTAGGCCAGCGAGCAGAACGAGTCCAACGACGTCGACATGCCTTGGTAAACGGAGAGTCCCGTGATATTGAAGGAGCAGAGCGCGAGCGAAGCTGCCGCCAACTCCTTGGCTCCGAGCCGCCCTGTAGCGTAGATGGAGATCACGGACATGGAGTACTGAAGAAAGAAGGTGATGACCAATGGGCCGGAAGACTTGGCGATGAAGGACATTTCCTCCTTTGACGAGCGCTTTTCCTCTGCAACCACGGCATCATATGTGCTATGGTCGTATGCTCCTGCGAGCAAGCCTTCTTCCGAGTTCATTAGCTCCTGGGGAAGAAAGTAGCGGACATTTAAGTCTTGCGATAGCGCACTCCAGGCTAGTCCGGAGTGCACACAGGCACGTTGGCATCTTGGCGGCACGGACACGGAGCGGCGTTAGGGAGACTAAAACTTTCCTTAAACTGCTGATCTTCAGATTCTGGCCGATCGTTACTCAACGGATGTAGCTGAAGGAGCTGATTTGGAGTTGTAAAGGCGAAGCCTCAGTATGAGTGATAGCGCGTTCGGTGCGCGACGGAATTACGGAATTATCGACAGAAGACATACAACTTGGACTGTCCCACCACGAATGCCTTGTAGGGTGTCACCGCCGCCGGAATAGGAAGCTCGAGCCGGTTGGCGGAACCTAGTTTTCTGGCGGGGTCGCAGTTGCGGAGCACAAGCTCGTGCGCGGCGGTGTCGAAGCTCACTTCTAGGCGGGTCAACTGCTCGGACTCGAACATGATGTAGAACTCGCCCTCGCGCTGCTTGCGCGTGATGGAAAACGTGTAGGGAACAGGTTCCGTGCCTCTGATGTTCTTTTCGTGCCCCATAGTAGCGTCCCTCATGGCATCTTTTGATTCCTTCTTGCTCTCTGGCGCGGAGATGGTCATGTCTTCGATCTCCTCGATCAACGGCCTGGTTTTGCTGCCCGAAATGTCCATCAAGCTCGGCAACGGCCCGTCGTCGGGATCCTGTCGAATCTCCTCGATAAGACCCAACGTCTCGCTCTGCTTCAACTCGTGCAAGCGCTTGTGAAGCCCGCCTTGAAGCTCCTCTTCCGAGATCTCGGTGTGCGAGAGCTCGCCCTTCTGGAGCATTTTGGGCACGGAGTACTCGCGCTCCAACACGATATCGTGGAGCATCTCCACGGCCTCGAGGCACCACTCAATGACGATGGACCGGAGGTCTGCACTCACTTGCACCCACTGGAAACACTCTGGGTTGATGCAGCAGTCGTACACAAACGACGGCACGCCCTTCTTGTCGGGGCTTTTCTTTTCGGGCGACGTAATGATCGGCACCTCCCACTCGTTGTTGACGATGAGCGGGAACACGGTTTCTGGATTGAAGGTGATCGGCGGCTTGGGCACCTGCGGGTCGTGGCATATGTTGAGAAACACTTTTGTGGAGTAAAGATGGTCGCCCTGCCCTTCTAGGATGCGGGTCTTGACGACAAACCCGGGGGACGGGCTGAGCGTTATGGTTTTTTGAAATATCGCAGCCATGTCAAAATGCACCTAAGTTGCACCTAAGCAGTCGCACCTAATGTATTTCGACTCGCGCACATACAACTCTTCTTTGCTTACATTCTGCCACCTGTGTTACACTCTGCTTTCTCTGAAAGAAGCGCCATATCTTCGAATCTTTGCTGCGTTCCCTGCCACTATACTACTCACTACTACTTCATTGCGCGTACAATTAGACGCCGCAAGGTGTATCCGTAAGAAGTCAAGGATGCCAGTGAGAGCGCCTTAGATGTCAAGGGATTCGTACGACACGTCAAGGAGAAATCGGTGGATAGCGTGCTATAGAAGTGTCGGATGGAGTGACCAGACTTAAATCGAGGCCAAGCTCGAGCCAACACTTTTTATGAAGTACTAAAAATCGGCGCCATGAAGTAGTAAGGATTGTACAAGAGGTGTATGAGGATGCAAACAACTCGTGGGAATATGACGGACTAATTACGAGGATATGCCGTTGTAAGCCCGCACGGAAGTCGAGAGTACGACAAAGTGAGAGAACTGGGGATGATCGATCACGAAAGCTGAGAGAGTAACTCTCGCTCTGCTTCCTCTTCATTTCTCTTCGATCAGAGCCAATGGTCCCTGTCGATCTAGCTGTATGTGGTTCAGTGGCTGACTCAAGTGTGAGTCGTGCGACTCATTCGACTCATTCGACTCCGCGACTAATTGGTGCGACTCACTGAGTGCGACTCAACGAGCCACCTCTTTCACCATCTTTCGCCTCATGAACGTCCTCGTCTACTCGGGCAAAGGTGCCACCACGGAGAGCGTCAAGCACACCATCGAGCTGCTTCGCCAGTATCTCCTGCCTCACTACGCGGTGGTGACGGTGTCCGAGCAGGCGCTTCTCTATGACCCATGGATGTCCAAGACCGCCATGCTCGTGATTCCGGGCGGCGCAGACCTCCCCTACTGTGACGTCTTGAACGGGCGCGGCAACGAGCGCATCGCAAGCTTTGTCCGGAAGGGCGGCAAGTTCATCGGGTTCTGCGCCGGCGCGTACTACGCACTGAAGCGCTGTGACTTCGAAGTCGGCGACCCGAACATGGAAGTGTCGGGCTCGCGCGAGTTGGGCTTCTTCCCGGGCACCTCTATCGGCTGCGTATACAAGGGCTTCGTGTACGAGTCGCACGCAGGCGCTCGAGCAGCACCATTGGACGTTGCAAGCCTGCTTTCCCAGCACGGTGCCCCGGGCCACGTCACAACCTACTACAACGGCGGCGGCATGTTCGCGGACGCCAGCAGCTTCCGCAACGTGGAGGTGCTTGCTCGTTATACGGGCACCACCGATGTGGCCGACGCCGACATGGCTGCGGCGGTGTACTGCAAGGTGGGCAAAGGCGACGTGCTACTCACGGGCGTGCACCCGGAGTTCACGCCGGCGTTAATGCGCGCAGCCGCGAGCGACAGCCACTTCCAGAGTGTGGTCGCCGAACTAGAGCGCACCGACGACGGCCGCCGGCGCTTTCTCCGCGCGTGCTTGGCCCGGTTGGGGCTTGCGGTCAACGACGACGAGGCCGCCAGTGTGCCCCGCCTAACGCCCATCTACATGCTGGCGCAGCTTGACCCGGCGCGTGCCAGTGGTCTAGCCAGGGCCTTGCGGGACAACCTCGACTTTGTCGCGCCCAACACATTCGAGGACGTCAACGACACTTTCGTGCTTCACGGAGAGGACGAGGACGACCTCCTGTTCATGTCGGAAGGTGCGGCCGGCGCGGTTTCGCATGAAGAGATTGTCAGCGGGCCCAAACACGTAAAGGTGTACACCTCCACCAAGCTTC
Source organism: Helenozyma rhizophorensis (assembly GCA_030573355.1). Classification (NCBI taxonomy): domain Eukaryota; kingdom Fungi; phylum Ascomycota; class Pichiomycetes; order Serinales; family Metschnikowiaceae; genus Helenozyma; species Helenozyma rhizophorensis. The sequence continues at coordinate 37,910 of JAJMDD010000017.1, forward strand.
CGTCGTCGATCGAGACGCCCCACTTCGACATGGGGGCCTACTTTGCGGCGTTGCAGACTCTCAACGCCGCCAACCCCTCTCTGGGCTCCAACAACGCCTCGCTGGACTTCGGCCAGGTGCTCCTCTACGGCGAGGTGGTGACGTCCACCAACACGCTTCTCGACGCCAACGCCAACTGGCTTCGGCACATGCCCACCGGGCTCACGTTCACCGCAACCACGCAGATCGCCGGCCGCGGCCGCGGCGGCAACGTATGGATCAACCCCAAGGGCGTGATGGCCACGTCGATTGTGTTCCGCATTCCTTCAGGCGCGCAGCAAAGCTCGTCCATCGTCACATTGCAGTACTTGTGCTCGTTGGCGCTCATCGAGCTGGTCTTGGGCTATGGCAGCGACGTGCAGGGTCAGGGGGTTGGCTACGAGGACATGCCGGTGCGGCTCAAGTGGCCCAACGACATGTACGCGTTGAAGCCGGAGTTTTTCGGCCGCCTCTCGGATAAAGACGACGTGAGCCAGACCGTGGACGGCGACGACCAGAAGTGGGCCAAGATCTCGGGCGCGCTCATCAACTCGCAGTTCCTCAACGGCCAGTTCTACCTCGTGTGGGGCGGCGGAGTCAACGTGTCCAACCAGGCGCCCACCACGTCGCTCAACATTGTGCTTGACCGCCTCAACGAGTTGCGCGCGGCGAAGGGCTTGCCGCCGTTGCCGCCTTACCGCCACGAGTTGTTGCTCGCCAAGCTCGTCTACACCATGGGGCAGTTCTACGATGTGTTCCAGCACGCGGGCTTGAAGCCGTTTTTGGCGCTCTACTACAAGCGCTGGTTCCACCTGTCGCAGCGCGTCAAGCTCGACGCCAAAGGCGACGGCACCACGCGCGACTGCGTGATCAAGGGCATCACGCCGGAGTACGGCCTCTTGTTGGCGGAAGACATCAACACCCACGAAGTGTTGGAGTTGCAGCCGGACGGCAACTCGTTTGACATTTTCAAGGGCCTCGTGTACAAAAAGAGGTAGCGCAGTCAATAATAAATAGATAGCTATCCAAGATAACAAAGTTTCTCTGCTAAGGTTACGCGAGATGTCAGATCATAAGTAAATGATGTATAGCCGTACGGCTGGGGGCCTGCACACACGGCCACATCAATCGACTACACCATCAACATGAAAGTCCGCATCAAGCAGTGGCACGGCGTTGCCACGTGGCACTGGCTGACACCTGATGGCGGAGACGAGCTTTGCGGAATTTGCAGAGTGCCTTTCGACGGAACTTGCCCCAATTGCAAGTACCCGGGGGACCTGTGCCCATTGATTCTCGGCAAGGGCTGCACCCACAACTTCCACCTTCACTGCATTTTGACGTGGCTCGAGCAGGAAACGTCGAAGGGTCTCTGTCCCATGTGCCGCCGCATCTTTACGGCGAACTTGGTCGACGGAATCGGCTCGAAGGACGAGGTGGAGAAGCTTCAGGTGTTGATCGAGCGGCACAAAACGGGACGAGAGACCGTGCAGCACGACGAGTTCGAAGCTTTCGAAGCGTAGTCGACCTGCGATTGGGCACTTAACTTTGTACCGATCAATCAGCCAATTCTACCAGACTTATGGTGGCCAGTTAGTCAACCGGGCTTGACGTGTCGTATCTCGATTGACGTGTCATACCTGGCTTGACGTGTCATATCTGGCTTTACATTTCATATCAGGCTTTGATGTGTTATATGGCTTGCATGTCATTTGCCGTGTGATCATCGTCAGCTTAGTCGGTCTCACTACCAGTCTACTCATTTGTGGCTACAGCGATTCTGCACCTCCAAAACACTCCACATTGACACAGGAATGTTTGCCGCGATATCTCTATCCACATCATTTCCCACTTGATCCCAGTGATTGTGTTCAAGTTGGTTGATAGCTGGATTGATAAGGTCCTGCATGCCACGCGAACATCACCAACATGTTTCGCTTCCTATTGAGACCTGCCTTACTAAAACCATCCCTACGGGGCCAGGTCGGCCGAATTCCGCTCCTTCGCCCACTCTCTCTGACTCCGCAAAGGTGGTCAGACCTCCCCGAACAGCCAATTCTTCACTCCCCGCCGTCGCAGTCGTCTCCAACTGCAAAACCTCAAGCCAGTTCGACCTTCTCCCACGAAGAACGAGAGGCAGCTCGCCTCGCCCGCTTGGCCGGCCTCGGCTGGCTCCGCCACTTGCCCGAGAAGTGGATCCCCTACGCGGAGCTCATGCGCCTCGAGAAACCGGCCGGAACTCTTCTCTTGCTCTTTCCTTCGTTCTGGGCCATCACCATCGGAGCCTTCACAGTGGCGGCACCACTCGCATCAACCGCCTCTGTCCTTGCATTGTTCTCCGTGGGCGCAATAGTGATGAGAGGTGCGGGGTGCACCATCAATGACATGTTGGACCGCGACATGGACAACAAGGTTGCGCGCACCGTGGAGAGACCCATTGCCAGCGGCAGAGTCAGCGTGCCGCAGGCCGTTGCGTGGCTTGCAGTTCAGCTGTTTGCCGGCTTGGCCGTGCTCTTGTCCTTGCCCTTTGACTGCTTCTACCTCGGCGCCTTGTCGTTGCCCTTTGTGGCCACCTACCCGTTGTTCAAGCGCTTTACCTACTACCCGCAGGTGATGATCTCCATCACGTTCAGCTGGGGTTGCTTGTTGGGCTTCCCTGCCATTGGTGCCCCGCTCGACTTGATGGTGGCCGGGCCGTTGTTCTTGTCCAACTTCTTGTGGTCCATGGTCTACGACTCGGTGTATGCACACCAGGACAAGGTGTGGGACGTTAAGGCGGGCGTGAAGTCCACGGCGTTGGCGTGGGGCGACCGTCTGAAGCCCATCATGTACGGGTTGGCAACGTTGCAGGTGGCATCCTACTTGACCGCAGGCTACATGGCGTCCATGGGTCCTTTCTTTTACTTGTTTGCGGCATATGGCTTCCGGAGGTTCTTTACCATGCTTCGCAAGGTGGACTTGGACGTCCCCGCCAGCTGCTGGGCATTCTTTACTGGCAACATCAAAAACGGGCAGATCCTCTGGGTGGGGATATTTCTCGACTACTTGTTGAAAATCTTCGGGTACTTGTAAATAACTACTCCTCATGCATTGCTAGAGTCACATTGAACTCCTTGTAAACCTTTTCTGTGAACTTGGCGTCTTGCCGTGTAAGCATCTTTTGCATCACCAAGTCCGTTTTCCGCTCATTAACCTCTATGAGTGCATCCACTAGGAACTCTTGAATGTACAAGATCGGAAAGCTTTCCGGCAAAAGCCCTAGAACTTCCACAAATCCAAAGTATTTCTTGCCATACAGGTCTATCATGTGTCTAACTGACAAATTCCTGGCCATGCTATCTTCTAGGTTGAGATAGTGATCTACGAGTTGTTTCACCCTCTGCTTTCCTTCCTCGACGGGCTTCATAACGTACTGTTGCTCGATATGCTCTCGCACAGGGTCTAGGAGAACAGGTCTGCTAGGGAGGGGCATGCTACCAGAGACTGCCATCCACTCAGCCGCAGAATAGTCACCAACTTTGATGAGGTACTCGATTTTGTCTGTTTCTTCTGTGCCAAACACTCGAGCAAGATAAGCCATGGCTTCATTGTCTGTTCCAAGTGTTTCTTCAATGGGCTCGTGATTTAAGGATCTTATCAATAGCAACTCGTAAACTTTTAAATAGACAGTGATCAACTCCTTACACTGACTTTTGTTTCTGTTCACGTGGAGGAAATCAGCCCAGCTAATTTTCGGCCAAGTGGCGTCTGCCAAGTCGTTGTCCAACTTGAAAGCCATCAAGAGGATAGTGAGGTTCTCAAACTCAGCCGCAAAGTCTCCACGATCAACATACTGCAACAACTCCACTAGGAGTTCTCGTGCTAACGCCGGATCCACTGCTTTTTCAGAAGCAAGCTTTTCCATAAACGAATGCTCAATATATTCGATTTTCAAAGATGAAAAACGAGCATTGATATCATATGACTTGGACAATTCGTCCAAAATGAACTTATGTGTGGACTTAAACTTATTGCCTTTGACACCTTGCAAAAGCTCCAACCCTCTCTCGGGATAGAGTTGCAAAAGCTCCAAGAGCTTCTTTGCATACTGGTCACTATCATCCACGTTCTCTGTAAGTTGCGTGAACACCACGTCGACCAAATCAAACTTATAGGTTTCAAACTGAACAACTCCATTCTCCAGTTTAATATCATTGTCACCATTCAGGTTCTTCTCTCTGGAGAGAAGTTGGAGCGCAAGGTCTATGATTAATGTAGCCCATGGACGGAAATGGTTGCCAATTGTGAGCCTCATAAGGTAAATATGAATCAACACAAATAACTGATCGTTCTTCTCAAAAAAAGCTATGAGATCGTCGTTCACCGCATTTTGGCCCTGCCAAACCTCTTTTTCCATGTCGACCATAGCTAAGATCTGCGCTGTGCCCTGTGTTGGTACAGTATAAGCCATCTTCCGAAAGTGGCTTTGCACCGCATCGCCGTAGTGGTCTCTGTTGACGAAGATCTCGTTTATGAGCCAACTAGGAAACTCTTTGCTGTTGATCGAAGTCTCAGTGTTTCCATTGTAGGTATCGATGATCTTAAGTAGGAAGGCTTCTGCGTAAAAGTCTCCCCAAAAAGCATCGTCACCGGGATATCCATCAAAGAGTAATAGAAGTAATCTGGGGTCGGCCTTGTTGCTTCGGGTATGCAGATCCCTGATATAGTCTTTCGCTTCCTCGATCTTGCCGAAAATCAAAAGCAATAGTAAGTATGCGCCCGATGCATACGCATGCGGGATGTCTTTGAGCTTCAGCATTGTATCTTCCAACTCGGCATCAGTTGACTTCTCAACCAGTTGTAGGGTCGTGCGGATAAGCTTCACCAAGTCGCTCTCCAGGCACATGTAGTAAACCGAAGAAGACTCGAAGAATACTACCCTGTTAGACGAGAACTGTTTCTCGTGCGGACGGCTTTCTCTTGTCGCGACGTTCACTGGTGTTAGAAAAGCCAGAAGATCCTGATCGACTGCCTTAAGGCCATATTCGGAGAGTGCGGAAACCGTCATGTTTCGTAGGTTGGGAGGAGCAGCATCGTCGGTAAAGGAATTGGCTAACGGCGCCGAATACTCGACCGTTAGATTCTCTAGCGAGCTGAAGGTCAACCGCACTTCCGAGTCCGGCCCACTCGTAAAGAGCCCTATTACATAGGGCCATTCCACTACGACACCGTTTGTGGGGTAGCCCTCGTCGATCCAGGTGAGCGTACCCCGTGTGACGTCACCCACCGAATTGATGAACATGGCCATGGAGGTTGCTGCGTCCGAGCAGATGGTGAGCACGTACTCCTCGCTGTGCTCTTTGTCTAGCGCAGAGTACGGCACAATGTGCGGCACAACGGCCTCCACTTTATCCGGGTTGAACTCGAATAGCGAAATGCGTCGCGTTTGCTGGAGATCCACCACGTCGTAGTTGGTGTCGTTTGCAACAAGGCAAATGTTGCTATAGTTCGCCAGCGTGCCCGCTGCAGGCGAGAGGCCTAGGAGGGCACCTGCGTAGTTGATGTCCTTGAGAAGTTTGACTGTGTCGTTGAGGAATTGCACAAGGCGGAGCTTCGTGGGCGTGTAGACGATGATCTTGTCGCGCTTGGCCTTCTTGGCGGTCTTGACCTGGCTGAGCTCCAGCATGTCGTTGGCGTCCTTGATCTTGCTTATTCGGCACGGCGAGAGCTCGGGAAGCGTGTACAGATGGATGACGTTGTTGGCAAGCACGAGGCACAATTCCACGTCGGGGAGCACCATGATCTTCGCCACGGGGGCCTTTTCGGCGACCGACGTCTGGAGGATCAAGATATACTCGTCGGCATCGTCAAAGAGGTATAGGTGGAGGAGGTTTCCGGCGGAGGTGCCGATGTAGAGGTTGGAGTTGAAGGCGGTGATGCAGGAGACGGCCTCGTGGGCCGCAAGCGGGAGATCTAGCGGGAGCTTTCGGAGGTGGAGGTCTCCAGGTAGGGCCGTCATGGCACCTTGTAGTTGTTGGATGCAGAGCGCGCACTACCAAGGCCACCCAAAGCCAGGCCACCCAAAGCCAGGGCCGCTCAATACAAGTCGAAGCCACTCAAGGCAACTCGAATGCAAGTAGAAAGGCATTGAGCGAGAGGAAATGAGTAAGAAGTGGAGGAAAGAGGATTGTAAAGGCGGTAGTCTCGTTAAGGTAGTCTGACGTAGGTCTATGAGCCAACGACTTGGCTAGTCTATTAGGCAGTATCTAGGCCTGGCTGGATCCAGGAGGTGTAGCTGGTAGTCCTAGTGGCTCACATCTCCCTATAACACAGTCAGACAATGTGGAACGAGTCGGACCGTGCACAGCCCCACCTTACCATGAGTTCAGCAGAAGCAGCGCATCCATGAAAGAGGCACACAGCCAAATGCAAGGGTCCATACGATTTGCAAGGATTGTACGGTTCGCATGGACTAGGCCTAGGTGGCTGTGAGCGCACCGACCTCGGCGGTGAGCGAGTCGGTCAGCGGCGGGAGCCGCGGCGGGAACGCCAAGTTGTCGCGGTGGGCCACGTACTCGGAGTCGGCGAAGCCCAAGATGGCCTCGATCTCGCTGCTCTGGTGCCCCTTGATCATGTCGATCTCCACGGACAGGTAGTTGACGCGGCAGTGGCCGAACTCCACGCCCTCGTCGAGGCTGCTCTCGCGCGTGGGGAGCACGCGCACCAGCACGCACTCGCTCTCGTGGAACGTGCCCTCCACCGCCACCACGCCCGCGGGGAGGAGCCCCGCGCGGTTCTTGCGCGTGAGCGCGAGGAAGCAGCCCTGGTCGATGTAGAGCGCGCCCTTCGTCTTGAGCCCGTGGAGGAGCCAGAACCGCTTGTCAGACTTGATCTGCGTCGCGGACGGGAGCCCGAGAAACCGCGTGTGGAGCGGCACCGTGCCGCGCGCGATCTCGGCGCGGATGGCCGCCGCCTGCTCGTCCACGGGGAGCAGCTCGTCCGTGCTCTGGATGTTGGCCACAATGTCCAACACCAGCTGCGGCTTCGACAGCAACGTGATGATGGTGGTGACGCCGATGTTGGTGGCGAGCTCGGCCGCAATCAACTTGGTGGTCATGCCGCCCGTGCCCACCTTGGAGCCCGCGCCGGCGTCCTCGCTATCCGTCGACACCGCGAGGTCGTTGACGTCCTTGACGAGCACCACGGGCTGCGCGTCCGGGCACGTGCGCGGGTTGTCGGTGTAGAGGCACTCGACGTCGGTCATGAGGAAGAGGTAGTCGGCGTGGATCATGCCCGCGGTGATGGCCAGGAGGGTGTCGTTGTCGCCGAACTTGATCTCGGACACCGAGAGCGTGTCGTTCTCGTTGACGATGGGCACGCACCCCATGGCGAGGAGCTCCGTGAGCGTGTTGGTGGCGTTGCGGAACTGGGTGTAGTCCATGATGTCGTTGCGGGTGATGAGGATCTGGCCCACGGGCTGGCCCATCTGGCGGAACATGTCGTCGAAGAGCGCAATCAACTTGACCTGCCCGAGCGACGCCACGGCCTGCACCGCGGCCAACAGCGTGGGCTTTTGCTTGAGGTGGAGGGCGTTCATGCCCGTGGCGATGGCGCCGGAAGAGACGACCACGATGCGGTGGCCGGCGCGCCGGAGCTTGACCACCGTCTCGACGATGTTGGCCATGTTGGCGATGCGCGGCTCGAGCGTGGCCTCGTCCACGAGCGACGACGTGCCGAGCTTGATGACGATGGTGTAGCACGACATGGTGAAAATGAGTCAGCGCGAATGTCGATATAGGTAGGTAAGTAAGGGGAGCCAAGTCGAGGCGAAGAGACGTCGAATAAGACGAGAATTAAGATGAATTATAGAGTAGTATAAGGGAGATGTGAATAAGAAGTGAATGAAGAGGTAAAGGTGGCTGAAGCAAGCTACCCTCTTGAGATGAAGAGGCAGAGTGGAGCGGCGAGAGAAAAGAGCAATGAGGGAAAAAGTGAAGTAGAGGTCAAATAGAGAACTGCTCTCAGGGAGTAGTGGAGAGTGGAGAGCGAGGACGAGTGCAGAGGTTAAGTTGAGAGGTGAGTAAAGGTGAGTGAGAGATAGAGCAGAGGTGAGAAGGCATTTTTTCTCGGTTATGCCAACTCCACGCATTACTAGGTTCCATTTCTGCCCTTAAAAATCGAAAGCCAGGTGAAATCCATTAATAGCCGATACAAAGCCCACTTGGATTTACACGTTATTCACATCGTGATTCACAACTGGCTCAATTGAGAATTTGATCTTTAGTCGGATTCCGGAAGAAGCGGCCGCCGTTATCGGTCCTGCACCATCTCTCATGCACCCATGCTTGTCTTTAAGAAGTTCCTCCTCTTTGGCGACTCCATCACCCAGTTCTCCAGCAACCAGGACGGCTTTGCCTTGGCCCCCGCCTTGCAGCATCTCTATGCCAGAAAATTGGACATTGTCACCAGAGGCTTCTCTGGGTACAACACCGACCAGGGCCTTATCGTCTTGAGGGAGGTGTTGAAGGCAGACAACGCCAGTGCCGGCGTGATAAAGCTCATGTACATTTTCATGGGCACCAACGACGCAGCAACAACGTTCCAGGCTGTTCCTGTGGACCGCTACAAGGAAAACCTTACCGCAATGGTCAAGTTGGCGGCGTCCTACGACATCAAGGTCATCCTCGTGGGCCCTGCGCTCCACTACCGGGAGGGCTCGCTCAACGAAGAGCTTCCCGTGCCGTTTTCGTCCAACGCAGCGACCAAGAAGTATAAAGAGGCGGCCGCCGAGGTGGCCCATGCGTTGAAAGTGCCTTTTGTCGACTTGTGGGCCGCATTCCAGCGCTACGGAGGCTGGTCCACGGAGGAGCTCCTTGAGGAATCGGTCGACTTGCTGCACCTTTTGCCGGACGGCGTCCACTACTCGCCCAAGGCGTACGAGATCTTCTACGAGGAGTTGTTGGAGACCATCGCCGCGAACTACCCGGACCTCGAGCCATGTAAGTTGAAGACGGTGTTTCCGTACTATAGAGACATTGACTACTCCGACAACGCGGGCTCGCTATTACTGTCGATTGAGTGAGTCCCGAAGTGAGCGATGGTGCTAGAGCTCAAGTATAGACAAGCTGCGGCGATAGTGACTAAGAACGTGATTAACTTGAAAGATTTGGAATTACACTGTAGCTCCACTCCTATTGGAGATACCACTCAATTGTCCTCTGTGCTCGTTTAATTCTAGATTCTGTTTTCACGCTTATTGATGACACTACGTCTCATTTGGATGCTGCTGCCCAAAACGCGAACAGTTCGAACAGCCGATTGATTGTCCATAACCAGCTGGGACTCTGTTGTTTGAATGCTACTAAGGTATCTGAGACTACCAGGAATCATTCATCCAGAGACGTTGTTCTGACGAACATTCGGATAGATATGGAGTTGGTCCGGTAGAGTGAAGAGATTCCTTGGAAACTCCACTATCGAAGGAGCTGTCAATGCTCTATAATTTTCCACTATAATACAAATACCCTCAATAATCCATTGCTAGGTAACATCATGGCTGCTGGGCGACCATCTCTAGGAGGCATGGGTTTTCTTAAAGAAGTAGTATTTGCAGCCATCTTGCAAGTACAATCAAATAGTGTCCACCCTCTGATGCGTACGTTGTATTATATGAATGAAGATCTCAAACTTCTCAAGAGAATCAGGTGATTTTCTCCTTGCCTGAATAATAGGAATGAAAGGTGAACGGTGTACAACAAAATTGTCCAGATACACATCTTGCAGTGTTAATAGGCGGAAACTTGCGCTTCAAGCAGCTTATTGTGACCACAGACCAGCCCAATATCAGATATGCTCCTTGCACTACCGTTAGGATACGCGAGGTTTCTCTAGATTGGGATATCGACTTACGAGCTGGTTGTCCGCAGACAACTAACTGCAATGGTGGGTTGGTGAGTTTGAATTCACGATAAGCCTGTGTGAGATTAAAAGAGGCCAGATCTTATCTGAACCATCGAGATCTAGTATATTTTCTCAATAAATGTGTTCTAAAGGAAAATGCTGCGCTAAAACCCCTTGAAACTGACCTTCGTGGAATCGATATTTTCCCAAGAATATGATACTAATTTACAATAAATCGTCGCATTTCAAAAACACCCAGATAATCTTTCGAAATTCACTTAGGGTTGAACCTATGTCGTAAACCGTTCATTCCAATTATTATTTCTGACATGTAAATCCACCAGAATTTCAGTTCATAAGTCGGTCCCTTGGCCCAGTTGGTTAAGGCGTGGTGCTAATAACGCCGAGATCAGCGGTTCGATCCCGCTAGGGACCACTTACTCCAGGGCGTGTGGCGTAGTTGGTAGCGCGTTCGCTTAGCATGCGAAAGGTCTCCGGTTCGACTCCGGACTCGTCCATTTTTTTTCCTTCACCATGCGTCTGAATTCTAGCAATCGATTCGATATTCATGCTGACCTACTTTCATTCTTATTTTTTCAGTTTACATCGAGAATTCCACACATGTGTCCAATCGCATGATTGAAATACAGCTACGAAAGTTACCGAGCGTAATTGAAATAGCTTTGTATTAGACCCGAACCAGATAAATAGACTAAAGGACAACCTCGGCCGCCAACTTCTTCTTGTAGTCCAAGATACCGCCTTCCCACCTGGTGGCCGTCTTGTCCTCAATGACATAGATGTCTTTTGCAACCTTGTCCAACAAACGGAAGTCGTGCGACACAACCACGACACCACCGTTGAACGCGTTGATGGCCTCGGCCAACGAGTCGATGGTCGACAAGTCCAAACCGTTAGTAGGCTCATCCAACAACACCAAGTTGGGCGCCTCAATCGCCAACAATGCAAACACAACTCTAGATCTCTGGCCCTCAGACAAGGTGGCCATCTGGGAGGTCTGGCCCTCACCAGTCAAACCGTAACGGCCCAACTGCTGTCTCCAGTACTGGAAGTCCTGGGAGATCTGGGGGAACTTGTCACGGATGAACTCCAAGGGAGTCTTGGTCAAGTCCAACTGGTCCTGCGAGTGCTGCGAGTAGACACCCAACTTGATGTGCGTGTGCTGGATGACACGGCCCTTCTGGGGGGTCAACTTGCCCTGGAACAACTTCAAAAGCGTGGACTTACCCACACCGTTGGGGCCCACCAAGGCCACACGCGAGTCCATGTCGATACCAATGTCCAAGTGCTCGTATAAGTTGTCCTCTTCCTTGCCGGAGTAAGAGAAGGACATGTCGTCGAACGCCAACACGGGAGGGGGCAACTTGTCCACGTCTGGGAAACGGAACGAGAAGGCCTTGTCAGGCACCACGGCCTGGATGAGACCGTCGGCCTCCATCTTGTCCAAGATCTTCTGTCTGGACTTGGCCTGCTTGACGAGGTTCGCGTAGGTACCGGCCGATGCAATGAACTTCTTGATGTGGGCAATCTCCTCCTGCTGCTTGTGGTACTGCTTCATCTGGTTGGTCTCCTGCTCGGCACGTGTCTTGACGTACGAGTCGTAGTTACCACCGTACTGCGCGAGCAACTTCATGCGCATGTCGATCATGTTGGTGCACACACCGTTCAAGAAATCCTGCGAGTGCGACACCAAGATCAATGTTCTGTCCCAACGCTTCAAGTACTCTTCCAACCACACACACGCCGCGAGGTCCAAGTGCGCGGTGGGGTCATCGAGAAGCAACAAAGTGGGCTTGACGAAAAGCGCCTTGGCAAGCGCCACACGCATCTTCCACCCACCGGACATATCCTTGGTCTTCTTGTTGATGGTCACACCGTTGAAACCCAAACCGTGAAGAATCACAGCCGCACGCAGCTCGAAAGTGGAGGGGTCCATCGAGTCAATGTGCTCGTACAAGCCCTCCAACGAGGGGTGCTCGGGGCCCTCCTTGACAATGATGTCCTCCACGGTGTCCTCCAACTTCTTCAACGCAGCCTCGGCCTCACGAACAACGTACTCCAACGCAGAGTACTCGCTGGGCTCGGCAGGCTCGTTAAGAAGGTACACGTCGAGGTGGCCGGGGATGGGGAACTCACGGGCAGCCAACGACTTCAACAACGTGGACTTACCGCACCCGTTCTCACCCAACAAACCGTATCTACGGCCGTAGTTCAACTCCAACACAGAGTCCTGGATCAACACTTTTCCGTGGAACAACAACGACAACGACGTGATCTTGATATCGCGCGACGTCTCCAAAGAGCCCAACACACCGGTGGTGACACGGTCCGACAAGCCATGCTCGTCAGTCTGGGTCTTCAACTTGGCGATCTGTGCAGCAGCATCGTCAACTTCCTTTTCCTCGGCGTCCTTGGCGGCCTGCTTCTTGGTCTTTTTGGTGGTCTTTCCGGCGGCGGCCTTAGCGGCCTCTTTTTCCGCACGTTTTTGCTCTCTCTTGGCTTTCGACGCAGAAACGGACATGATGAAGATAGTAGGCTCACTGAATTGCGCTTGGGCATCGACAAATTTTCTTCTGTGTGCAGGCCGATTAGCATCTCGGGCCACTGTGGCCTCTGGCCGCACACGGGCGTAGAGGCGGGGCGGGGCAAAGCAAGACGCGTCTGATAACGGAATTGGACTTTCTATTTGGTCAGGCGTTGGGCCGGCCGAGGGGCAGGCGTAGCAAACACGAGGGTCCTGTGGACGGTCACGTGACGTGCATCGAGCCTACGAACTCCCGGTTGTATTGAACTCAACGAATTGTAAGAATAAGCTATGGCAAGGTGGAAGCATTCCTGTGTTTGATGAGAACTGGCTGGAGTGTTCATGCGTGGAGTTGTGGGCGATACGCGAAGCGAGTGGTTGCAAAATGGCCAATTCCGGCTCAAGCGACAGCACTACAAAGCGTTTTACGATATTTGGAGCAGCCAAAGCCCAATTCTCTGCATGGCCGAGTCATAGCATTCACATTATCCAGGAGACATCTACCTATACCTCTGAAAGCTCGACACGTGCTACTTAGAAGATCTGCACCAACTCCACATGATACTGACATCCTGACAAAAACATCTAGCGTGGGCACTCGATGAGTAAAGGGCAAAGTTGCATGCCGAAGGAGAAGGCGTCATTTGTTTTTCTCCGTTGTATATGGCCTCTGCTACACTCTCCGGCTCATAGCGTGCACACAGACTCATCGCAGGTGATGAGAATAATTTTCAACTGTTTGAACCTCCCCATGTCGGCAGCATACACCGTGACAGACCACGGCGGCCACGTGGCCAACGTCATTCTGAATAACGGGCGCAACGAGGTGCAGTTGTACCGTTTTTCCGCCCAAAACGACGCGGAATCGGCCGTCCCGCTCAAGAAGTTTGAGTTGGAGGGCAACCAGAACATCCTCTGCGCGGCGTGGCTCGACAACAGCATACGCGGCGCCGCCAAGACAAGCACAAAAAGAAAGAGCGAGGACTCCGCGGCCCAGAACGGCTCGGCGAACGGCCACGGGCCGTCCAATCTTTTGGCCGTTGGCCTTTCATCCGACGAGGTGTGGGTGCTTTCGCCCCACAGCGACGAGCCCGTGGCCAAGATCCAGGGCACCTACATCTCGCTCACGGCATCGAGCATCGAAAACTGCTTCTGGGGCCTCACGGAGCAGAGGTCGCTCGTGGAGGTGAATGCGGTCTCGGGGGACACAGTGAAGACGATCAAGTTCGGCAAGACCGACGCCAACGCTTCATTGATCCGCTACACGAGCCACAAGCTCAAGCTGAAGGGCGCCGCGCAGCTGCAGCCGCTCGTGGTGGCCTCCAGCCACTTGCATTTGGTCGACTGCGGAAGATCGAGGAGACACCTCGTGGCCGAGTTCACCGAGGGCTCGGACTCCGCCGACGAGAAAAACACTATTGCATACGCCCTGGTGACGCCCGACGGGCTCTCGGTGGTGGTGGGCCACGAAGGGTCCACGGAGCTCTACGTCTACGACATTGCCGACCCTCTGCAGGCGCCCGCCAGCTTCCAGACGCGGGGCTCGACCGTGTTTGACGTCCAGTGCGTGTCGGACGAGCTCGCGGTGGCGTTCACGCTGTTGGGCGCCGAGGTGTTGTCTTTGAAAGACGACTCCACCGAGCCGCTGGCCCTCATCCGCACCACCAGCAAAAACGTCCTCATTGAAAGCATATTCGCCACGGAGAGTGGGCTCGTTGGCGTGTGGTACGACGGCGTGCAGCCCCACTTTGTTCCGTTGGACTCGACCGAGGGCGACGTGGAGGTGGAGGTGCACTACAAGAACGGGTCTGCGTCGCACGAGGCCGACGAGACGGCGGACATCACGTTCTCGGCGGTGGAGCACGTGGAGATCGAGAACGTGGCCGCCACCGAGCTCTACAGCAGGCTCTCTGCGTTGTTGCTCGCACCCAAGGTGAAGGCGAAGGACGTGGTGAAGCTCTGCTCCGCCAACGACTCCGAGGACACCATCAAGCATACCATGCGGGAGTTCTCGTACTCTGAGAAGTGCTCGCAGTTGGTGGACCGGTTGTTCAGCATCGTGGCTGCAAAAGTGGCCGCCGACGCCTCGCGCAAGTCGCTGTTGTCCGTGTGGCTCAAGTGGATTCTCTTGGCGCACGGCGGGTACATCTCCAAGCAGGAGCTGTTGCGGGACGAGTTGCAGGCGTTGCAGCGGAGCCTCGACGACGGCATGAAGACCATGAAGCTGCTCTTGGCGCTCCAGGGCCGCATGCTCTTGTTGCAGTCGCAGGCGGAGCTTCGAAACGGGCTCCAGGAGCACAGCGAGAGCGAGAGCGAGATCGACGCGTTCCAGGAGACGTTCAACAACACCACCAACGTCGAGGAGCTGGTAGTGTACGCCAACGGCGAGAACGACGATTTCGAGGGTACGGCATAATTCATAGCGGCACAGGCCTGACAGCGGACAGCTCATAATAGACACTAGGCTGCTCTACTCTACTGTATCAACCTCCCAATGTCACCTACCCCTGCTTCTGAACTTGTCTACTGACCTTGTCTACTGACCTTGTCTACTGACCTTGTCTACTGACCTTGTCTACTTCTATTGCTGCCTGCTTCTGTTTCTTGGTGTCAGTTTCTTGGTCAGTTTCTTGTGTCAGTTTCTTGTGTCAGTTTCTTGAGTCAGTTTTGCGGTGTTGGTTGCTTCTCTGGTGTCTGTCTCTTGGTCTGTATGTCAGCCGCACTCGGCCGGACTCATCGCAACATGGCGGAGAAGCTCTACATCTCGTACAACATCGTGCACAAGCTCTGCCAGCAGGCCGCGGCCCAGATCAAGGCGTCCGGCACCAAGGTGGACCTCATCATCGCCATTGGCGGCGGCGGGTTCATCCCGGCCCGCATTCTCCGGTCGTTTCTTAAGGACGCCAACAGGAACATCCCGATCCAGGCGGTGGGCCTCTCGCTCTACGAGCAGATGGGCAACACGGACGAGGAGACCATCGGCAAGGAGGTGGTGCGCACGCAGTGGATCGACTTTGGCAACTTGGCCCAGCACATGGACACGCTCATCGGCAAGAACGTGATCATCGTGGACGAGGTGGACGACACGCGCACCACGCTCCACTACGCGGTGAGCGAGTTGCAGCGCGACGTGGCCAAGGCGGAGGCGGCGTTGGGCCGGTCGGAGAAGACGACGTTTTCGGTGTTTGTGCTCCACAACAAGCGCAAGCCCAAGCGGGCCGAGCTTCCGCGCGACATGTTTGCCGACGGCCGCTACATCGTGGGCGAGGAAGTGGACGACGTGTGGATCGCGTACCCGTGGGATGCCCAGGACATCGACGACCATACGGAGAAGGCCCGGGCGCAGGGCAACTACTAGGCATGTGACACCACCCAACTAGACTACTAGCCACCAACTAGACTACTAGCCCAACCTAGAGCAACTAGACAACTACTAGGCCAATTACTAGACCAACTAGACCAACTAGAGAGCCAATGGGCAGGTTCTACTAGAGCCAATGAGACAGGAACTTCGTCATAAAGACATCGCACAACGTCCGCCTTGTAGTCCACTGCCTTGCAGTCGTTCTTGCAGCCCGGCTCTGAATCACGTTACGTCGAATAACGCTTGCCCCGCGATGTCAAGTGGTGCAATGGATGTGGGCTGGCGCGTGCTCATGCATAGCGCTATAAGATGATTTACGCGAGAAGCTCATGCGCCTCCCCCACACGAGCCAGCCGCACTGGCCGCCTAGAAAGTCGAGAGCTCGACTCGCCAGCCGCCCCATTGGCCGCTGCCCGAACTTTCTGCGCTCAACGATCTCGCCGATCTTCTCGTAAGTGCACCTTACCGACGCGATGAGCCGACCCCTGCATTGCGTCCTCGCCGCGCGTCACTACTCATCGCTGTCGGCCCATGGCCATTCCGCTTGCTCGGCCCATATAATTGTCCCGTCTAGCTCAGCCTCTCCAGCTCTACCTCTCCAGCTCAGCTCACCTAGTCTTCCTCTGTCTGACTTGTTCCTGCCCAGTGCGCCTCCAAGTCCTACATACCGCACTTCTCACTTTTCACCTCTTCTTCATGGACCCCAACACGCTTCTCCAGTGCTTCGCCGGCACCTTGGAGGTGTCGCAGTCTGTGCGGGAGCAGTCCGAGACACAGCTCCGCCAGCTTGCCCACACGCCGGGCTTTCTCGGCGCCTGTCTAGATATCATCGCTACCCCAGAAGTGCCCGTCGGGTGCCGTAAGGCGGCCGCCGTGTACTTCAAGAACCGCGTGGTGCGCTACTGGAACAACCCCACGCGCAAGATCGACGCCGGCGAGAAGCCCGTGATCCGCGACCGCATGGTGGCCGTTTTGGCTCTGGTGGACCACACCACCAAGCAGCAGTTGATCCCCGTGTTGCGTGTGCTCGTGAGCTTCGAGTACCCGGCGCAGTGGCCGCAGCTTCTTCCGGCCACGGGCGAGCTCTTGCAGAAGCACGACTTGTCCAGCATGTACACGGGCGTGTTGTGCTTCTCGGAGGTGTGCCGCCGCTACCGGTGGGTGGAGAACTCCCAGCGCGTGGCGTTGGACCCCATCGTGGAGCAGGTGTTCCCGCACTTGCTTGCGGTGGGCCTGGCCATCCTCGCGGCCGAGATCACCGAGTTGTCCGCGGAGATCTTGAAGCTCATTCTCAAGTGCTACAAGTTCGTCACCTACTTCGACCTCCCAGACGTGCTTCAGGGCAAGGACCTGCTTGTGGCGTGGGGCGACTTCCACTGCCGCGTGGTGGCCGCAGACCCGCCGGTGTACATCCTCTCCATGTCGCTCACGTCGTCGGAGAAGTCCCAGACCCAGGCTGCAAAATGCTGCAAGTGGGCGGTGGCCAACATGGAGCGCCTCTTCCGCCGCTACGCGTCTCGCGACTTGTCGTCCAAGATGAAGTACGACGCCTTCCGCGGCTACTTTGTGGCGGACTTCATGCCCCACTTGATGCAAGTGTATCTTGGGTTGATCGAGCGCTGGTGCAAGGGCGAGCGGTGGCTCCCGGCCACCGCGTTGTACCGCATCCTTGAGTTCTTGAGCCATGCCGTGACCCAGAAAGAGCTGTGGCTGATCCTCAAGCCGTTCTTCGAGAACATCGTGCTGCACTTCATCTACCCGTTGTTGTGCCCGTCCGACGAGACGTTGGAGCTCTTCGACACCGACCCGAACGAGTACATCAACTCCAAGTTGGACAACTTCGACGACTCCGAGCCCGATGTCGCTGCCTTGGGCTTGTTGGTCACCTTGGTGTCCAAGCGCAAGAAGACCACCTTGGACTCCATCGTCACCTTTGCATATACCCAGTTGACTTCATTGCAGCTGCTTCCGGAGGACTTGGATGTGGCCAAGAAGAAGGACGGCGCGTTGCGCTTGCTCGGTGGCGTGTCTCACATCTTGACCAAGCCAAGCTCGCCGTTCTACTCGCAGATGGAGAAGCTCGTTGCCGACTTGGTGTTGCCTAACATGGCCTCGAGCTACGAGTTTCTCCAGGCCCGCACGTTGGACGTGTGCTCGAAGTTTGCCGACTTGCCCTTCGAGAGCCAGGAAACCCTCTCGGTTCTCTTCAACGGAATCCTCCGTCCTTTCGCATCTGACGCCACGGACGTTGCTCTACCTGTCAGCTTGCAGAGTGCCTTGGCCATTCAAGCGTACATCCAGCACCCGCAGTTTCGCCACATCTTGTCGGCAATCATTTTGCCCACCATGTCCAAGTTGCTTGAGCTCTCCAACGAGATCGACAACGAGTCCGTCTCGGTGGTCATGCAAGAGTGTGTGGAAAACTTCTCACAGCAGTTGCAGCCTTTTGGCGTCGACTTGACGAAGAATTTGGTCCAGCAATTTTTGCGCTTGGCGCTGGAGATGAAGGAGGCAGGCGAGGTGGACGCCAACGACTTCCTGGACGATTTCAACGACATGTCTGACAAGGTGACCGCAGCCATCGGTCTCTTGAATACAATGATCACCGTGTTGCTCTCTTTTGAGAATTCGAGAGACATATTGATCGTTTTGGAACAGACATTCTCCCCGGCCATCAGCTACGTGCTTGCAAACAACTTGGATGACTTTTTGGCCGAGGTTGCGGAGTTGATCGAAAACTCCATTTTCTTGTTGAGAGAAGTCACGCCCTTAATGTGGGGCCATTTTATCCTTTTGGCCAACTCGTTCCAAGAAGGTTTTGCCCTCATGTACACTGACGAGCTTTCGCTGTGCTTGAAGAACTATATGGTTTTCGGCACGGATCACATGTTGAAAAACGCAGAACTACTTACAAAGCTCACCGAGGTGATCAAGCTTATCATCGAAGGCGAAGATGGCAGCGTCGACTATAACGATATTACGTTGAGTTGTGAGCTCGGCCAGACTTTGATCCTATGCTTGCAGCACGACTCAACACCATTCATCACCGAATTGTCGAAGTCCATCATTCCTGTGCTTTCTCTGAATCAGAAGGATGCTGCTCACGTGAAGAATGATGCCTTAATGGTCCACCTGACAAACTTTGTCACATCTTGTTTGGTCTACAACTGCCCTGTTACGTTGAACTTGCTCCAGGAGCAGCAGCATTTGTCGGCTCATTTCGACCAGTGGTTTGCCTTAATTCCACAACTCAAGCGTGTCTACGACATCAAGCTCTCCATTCTAGGTCTCATCAGCTTGGTCAACAATCCAGATTTCTTGCAAGTGGTGCCTCAAGGCGGCCGCACCATCGGATCTCATCTAGCTTACTTGTTCAAGGAGCTTCCCGATGCAATCGCCAACTTGGAGAAGCAGAGGTCGACGTTTGAGGCTGGAGATTACCTCCATGGCGAAGAATTCAATGATGTTGAGGACTTCGATGACGACATAGAAAATACCCATCCGTCAGAAGACACTGATGACCCGGCTTCCACCAGTGACTACCTCGACTTTCTCAATAAGGAAAGTAGCAAGTTGACAGGCTCGGAGTTGGAAATAACTGAGCCGGTTCATGAAGACGTTCTAGGGACCACTCCTCTCGACTCGGTGGACCCCCTTCCGATTTTCAAAACCTTTTCCAGTGCGTTGCAAGTGAACAGCGCGCCCATCTATAATCTCATTTTCAGCGACCTAAGTGACAGCGAAAGACAAGTCTTCGCTCAGCTCTTCTAGGGTGTGCATTGATAACATAGAAATTCCATACATGCATCAAGATCTATATTGAAGTCGTACATTGTCGTAAATATCGTTGAAGGTTTGGCGTACGTCGCAGCTAAATGAAGTAACTCTTCCACAAGACTCCCTCAAGATCTTGCATCTGTTCTTCGCTGAAAACTTTGCTGTCAATATGCCAACTATCTTGTCTAGTCTTTTTGAACTTTCCGAGCGTTTCTTTCGCAGATTTGCCCACAATGCCTGGAATTCCCGATGCCTTATTTGATAAAATTGTGAGTATTTGCGGGATCCATGGTGGTGGTGGAGAAATGAACGAGAAAGCATGCACAAGGGCACCCAAACCGAGGGTGGCACCATGCAATCTAATGCTATCACTGGGTTCCATATTTTTGAACCCAACCTTTCTATACTTCTTCCTGATAGTGTCCAAATCTTTTGAATAGCTTGTTTTGAAGGAGTTGACAATGCTTTCGACATGACTTGGAGGTGAAGTGTGAATAAGACCCGAGAAGGTGGTTGCCAGTGCTTCCCTGATCTCCACATTCTTGGAGTACATCATAGAGTTCGTCAAATTCAAGATCCTCATTCGTTGTGCATCGCTCAATCTAAACAAGCACTTGAAGAAAATCGTTTCGGTAAACTCTCCGAGAACTAAGTACTGCAACAAATTCAAGTTCTGCTTACTGTACTTCTCGAGCATTGCCACGATTCGCTCTAGGCATGCGTCATCATAAGGAATTTGAGCAACCTTCTTGAACACCGTCACTGGATCTATGTTACCCAACAAGCACACTTCCTTCATTGCCAAAAGATTGAGAAGAAATGGCACGATATGTGTGTCAACAACACCTTGGTATTGGATGGATGTGCTCGTATTCAAGGCTTGATTAAGCCAACACAAGACGGTAGTCGCGGTATATATATACCGCGATTTCAAAATTTCTTGCGCCAGCAAGATTTCAACTTGCTTTCTAGAGTCCTCAATAAGTGCGAAAAGGCCAGGGAGTTTCTTGAAAATGTAATTATCATTGTTGCGACTCCACAACTCCTGATGTCCATTTCGGGACGCATCAATGAACTCCTCAGAGTCCCCGAAAGAATCTCCGTAGAATGTAAAAGATGTGACAGCTATCAAGGAGCCAATCTGTTCCCTGACGGCCTCGTACCTATTGCTAATATTATCGAAGCATAGGTCAAGGATTTTCTCAGGGTAAGGAGTAGCCCACGTAATAGCAGCTACCAAAGACCGAATATAACTTAACATTGTGGCCTCCATGAGCGCAGAATCGGAATCGTCATTGAACTTGAAATCGAGAAGAACATCTCTCACTTTTGGAAACCGTCTCGTGTCGACATGTGATGGGATCCACCACGCAAAAATTGTCCAGATATTCTTCGTTTCCGGCGTAAGATCATGTTCAAAAATCGATTTTAAGAACCCGGTAAGAAATTCGTCTCTCTCATCAATAAACTCCGGATTAAAGTTCTTAGACGCTATGAGTATACCCAGTATCAATTCACAGACAACGATATGTGCACTTTTCTCATCCTTTTCGTACACCTCACTTATTATGTCCAAAATATCTTTGAAGGTCATTCCTTGTACGAATCCATTCGATACTAGAATAACGATGCTGACAGTAACGAAAACATCAGTTCCATGGAAGGCAAAATTGGAGTCGTTGTCCGCGATCCATAAGCGAACAATGTTAAGAAACCATTCTTTCGTCACGCGATTCGAGAATGACTTAACAATCGCTTCATCTTTTTCCCTCAATTGCAATAATTTCAAAGGTTCATTCGCAACAACGGCCATATCGTCGTCCCAAAAAAGCCAGCCATTGTTATTTTTGTGATCAACGTAGTACGTAGGATGCTCGCTTCGAAGTTCCTTGCGCCAAGAAGAGTAGTATGATTCTCCAGCATGGGGCCGAGTGTCAACTATTTTGAAGTAGTCCAACATCCTCAACGGATCATAAGCTTTTTCCAAGTTGTATTCGAGTACAGATAGCATGTGAAGCTTGTTAAACATTCTGCTTAAACCTTTCAACGCCATCTTCGACAAAACTGGATGGTCAGAGGACGCAGCTTCCGTTAGTAATTCGAAAGCGTTATGATTTGTTGGAATGTCATAGTCGACTTGCAAGTCGATCAAAAATGATAAGTTGAGGGAGCTTGTTCTCCAATGAGTATTGGCCTTCTCGTGTGTAACCACCGTGTTCTCAATTCCTTCTAGCTTCTCAGCATAAATCTTCCTCTTCTTTTCCTTGGCATACATCACCGCCTTAATTTCTAGATCAATAAACTCATCCGGTGGCCTAATAGAGTCAACCAACTTGTGGTCAATCAAGCAAATACTGCGGGGTGGAAGAACGGTTCCACACAAGCTCTTGTAAAGGTGCTGTGCGGTCTCGTTGATTTCCTCATTATCCAATGCAAGGCATCTGTGGAGGAGTTCGATGTATTTTTGAAGATTGATGAAATCATTCTGAAATTTGCTTTTAATCCTCTTGAGCTCGAAGATACTCAATCCACTTTCGATATTCTTATGATTATTCTCTTGCAAAGCTTTGTTGAGGTAACGAAGAGCAGAGCGAATAATAATGTTGTATGACCCATTCACCCTTTTCATGGCATCCATCAATGTTGCTTGTGCCGAATCCGCAATGTCCTCGTAGGATGAACAGGAGAGCTTTACAATGTCTTCAATGAGCACCTTGTCCAAATCGGTCATTGTTCTTGAGGTAGCATGTAAAGCGACCCTAAGCAGGTGATATGACTCGAGTCGGCTTCCAAAAGCTATTCTTGTAAAGGGTTTTCTTATTCTGTTGATTTGTTGAAGTTCGTTCAAATAACCGAATGAGATACGAGCGTGACTCGGATCCAAAATCCGCTCTCGACCGACATCAGCAAACCAGACGTTCAAGGTGTAAAGCATATGCTTGAAGAGCTTCGTGTTGTCGGAAAGATGAGTCTGCATGAACTTGCAAATAAAATGCAAGCTTTGTCCGACCAAATGTCTCGTTTTGTGAATTTGAAGGTAAAGCTCATTTTCTCTTCTTCCATCAATGTCGTCACCGAAATAGTACTTACTTGTGTAAAGCTTCCGTTCTCTGAAAGTGATGGCAGGATTCATGGAGGACATGTCCACACCAGCTAACTGAGGACTGGCTCTCGCTGAAGGCTCTATCGTCGGGGACTCAGACTTTCTCAATGCAAGCGTATCTCTCCTGTCCTTGTTCTCGTGTTTCTCGTCGTTTTCGTCGAGACTATCATTCGAAGCATTGTCCACAGAAAAGTACTCATTAAGCACTTCTGATTCGACCCCATTTTCCGCGGCAAAGTCCTTGAGAGCAATAGATTCGTCTCCTTCAATATCCTTGACAATTTCCTCGAGATTTTCGTAGATGTTCTCGAATCTAGATTCATCCTTCTCTGAAAACTTGGCCGATTTCAAGTCTCGTATCTGGGCCAAAAGCATGAGTCTTTGCTGAATTGACTCGAACTTATGCTCACTCAACTTGGGAATATCTTCATCAAAAGAAGGGTCGAAAAGGTAAGAAATTCCACTGATACCATACGCGAGGTATAAAAAGTTCACTCGAAGTTCATCGGAAAGATCAAGTGAAATTCTGTCATCGTTTGCTTTGTTGCTCACGATGGATTTCAAAAGTCTCAGAATATTGGAGAGAGCCTTCGAGGTGTGCAGCTTGAAGGTTGCCACGGCGAATTCGATTTCTCTCTCGCCAGGAATGAACCAATCAAATGTTAGATTTTCTGTGGAAAATCGATACTTGTCGAATTGAAAGCCACCCCAACACGTTTCATCAACCTTCTTATTTTTAAGGTAAGCAGGGGAAATGAGCCTTGACTCATGTAAGCGGATTTTAGTGACTCCTTGAAGCATCTCGTTTAAGAGATACGTGCTCGCCATCACTGTTGGTCCCTTCACATTATCCATCAAGAAGAACGAAATATCATTTAGTTCATGGTCAAGATCCACAATGTACGATCCCGCATTACCTATGGCTTCGTTTAGGATCAATAAGTTCCAATATAAGTTGCGGTCACGGGGGACGATGTCAACGCCTGTTCTTGATTGACCAGCACCATTTTCGATGACTTCAGTCTTAATGCGGTCGATGAGTAGCGGTGCGAATTGCTTGAAGTACTCAGGATCGCGTTTGATCAAGCCACCGATGATTTCTGCAAACACCTCGGCAACTGGGTATATTGTGTTGTCCATGATGAATTTCACGACCTCAGCGCGGAATGCCTTGAAGATGTCATCAGACATAGCTTCGATCATGCTGTAAATTAACTTCGGAAGAGCATCACATAAGTCTTTCTCAAGACCTGTGCTTTTTGCGGGATCTGGGATGTTCTCAAGTAAGGAAAAAACCCTTTCCCCAAAGTTCTTGATCAAAAGCTTGAAAGCTGTGGTAGATGATTTAAGGGCTTCAACCTCAGTGTCTTGGTCAACCATAAATTCCTCTGGAACTTCCTGATGATACTTCTTCATTTGTAAGTATTCCATCTGCATGCTGGTCACCTCCATAGCCAATGCAGTATCACCATTGCCTTCGGTCAAGTCTTGTATGGGCACAAAGTTGGCCAAACCTGCAAAAACATTTAACGTGTGCAAAGTCTTGAGCAAATCATTTGAGTCGATTCCAGGGAGGGCCATTGAAAGAATTCTGGTGAGGTGAACTCGGTAAAAAGGAGTCGCAGCGAAGTAGCGCACCAACTCCTCCATACATCTCAAGGCAGTGACCACTCTGTGAGTGGAAATGACGCCCTCCAAGGACTCATAAATGTCAAGCAAAACGAACTCTAAGGTTAAGTCCGCGTCCAAGTGCGCCAAGAATCCGAGGGCAATTAGATACTGGTCGACGGCACTGGCTCTCTTGGACTGAAGGCCAGTGCGGACAATTGGTAACAAGCTTTTGACGAAGCGTTTGACGACGGCATCTGAGATCTTGTGTTCTTGCGGGAGATTCACTAATGTACCATGCTCTTCTCTCTCCATATTGTAGCGCTTGTGAAATTGGTAGACCAAACTCAAGATTATCTTCGCGATGGGCCGGGTCCATTCACCGGTATTCGAGGGATGCACATAACTCTCAATCGCATTGAGAAGGATATCAATTTGATCCATGATACCATCCGGCTTCAAAGGACGCTCACCGTTAAACGAGAATATAATGGCGCATGAGTAGCCATGGAAAAACTTTGTTTTCAACGAGCCAAACTTTTTGCAGTTGATGCTCAAACTGTTGAGAAGCGAATTCATCCAACCCAAGAACTGCTTCTGTGTAAATATGCCGAAGTCACCAAAGGTGGATGCCTGTGAAGGGTTTTTGGATAGGTCGCTCAAGAACAGCATGGCGATGCGTCCCACAATGGAAGTGAGATGCGAGTCCACGCCCGCACTCTTCGAGAGCTTCAGACCCATGTAGAATATCAGCGGAAGGTAGTAGCGCGAGTCAAGGGAGTCGTCAGACTCACCGGTGCCAAATCCGGGCACGAACGTCGCAGGCAAGATGCGCATCAGCCACAACACGACTGCCGCGTTGGGGATGGAATACCTGGACGCGAGCTTTCGGAAGAGCACGGGCAACAGACCGGGCTCAAAGAAGCACGATGCACGCTCGCCCACGCGGAGCAAGAGGTCCATGTCCTTCTTCTCTAAAGGCTCGAAGAACGAATCGGTCGAGGGGAAGTGCATGGCCACCTCGTTGTACACGGGCTCCCACGGCAACTCAAATCCATGCGCGGCCAAGAGGTCCGTGTCGCGCGTGAGAAGCTCGAACGCCTTGACGTAGATCTTCAAGTTGAGGTGCTGGCCCCGGCAGTAGCAGATGGCGAAGTATACGCGCGCTAGCGCCATGCGGAGCAGGAGCGGCATGTCGTACTTCATCTTGAGCCACACAAGGAGCTCGTGTGTCCAGATGCGCACGCCAACCACCGCTGCAGACTTCGGCAGCTTCTTGTGTTGTGTGGTGCTCTCGCCCAGCTCGTAGTCGTCATGGGCCGTGTCCATGCGGCTTTCTTCGTCGTCGGCGTCCAGTTCCAGGTCACCTTCGAACTCGTCTTCGTCGTCCTCGTCGTCCACGTCAAGATCCTCCTGCGAGAAGTACAGTGCGCTCTCCTCGTCGTCGGTCGCAGACTTGCCCAGCGCGGGGTTCATCTCGAACAAGTTGGTCTCGAGCGCCAAGTCGATGTCGGACAAGCCGGCCACGTCCTTCAACGACGCCAAGTCCTTGGCGGTGATGGAGAGCAGGCCCTGCACGTCCAAGCTCTTGACGGCGATGTACAAGTGCGCCACAATGTGCGCAAGGAACTTGGCGCGGTCACTGGGCGCCTCCGTGGCGTACGGAAGAAGCCCCGGGAGGTCCAACAGGCGGGGCCGGGCGCGAGCAAAGAAGCGGGACTTGGGGTCCAATTGGAGCCGCGCCAAAACAGCCTCGTCCGCCGGGAAGTCGAGGTTGTAGTGCTGCTCGCGGCTGCTTTCGATGGTGCCGTACGAGGGGCGGCGCCTCTGGCGCATGCTGGTGGTGACGGACGGAGGCATGGTGCCGGCCGCAGTCGACAGGTCGGAAGAGGTGGCAGCGTGGGCATTGTGGGCGAGCGGCGAGCTCACGCGGGGCTGTGACTTTTGGGTAGAAGCTCCCTTGCGGAGAGGGACGGGAGCGGCCACCTGCGGCAACTGTCTCCGGTGGTGGGACATTTGGAGTAGGTTCGTGACTGCGAGTGTGGAGGAGTGCGCGCAGAGCAAGAAAAGCGTGTGGGGTCAGGTGAGCGGAGCAAGTGGGAGCAAAGTGGGACAAGTCGAGGTGAGGCAAGGCAATGTCAAGATGGACAAGGTGGGGGAAGGAGATGAGGCAAGACTTACTACGGTGGCGGCGGCGGAGCTGGAGGCAGTGTGCCGGAGCAGACGATGTGATTTGTCTGAAATAGGTTGCGACCAGGGCACGAGATACCGCACGAGATAGGCACGAGATACGGCAGAGGCGACTGCCATTGCGGTGAAGTAGAAGCAGTTGAAGTAGTGGTAGTGGTGAGTGGTTGAGTAGCGGTTGATTAGTGGTTGTATTGTATTCGGCCCTGCTCCGTTCATCAGAGTCGCGGACAGTGATACTGTGGCCTAAGCTCAACTGAACCTTGGCTAGATGAGTAGATCCTTGGCGACGAGACGATTGGCGACGAGACGATTGGCGACGAGACGATTGGCGACGAGACGACCTTGGCAGACGAGAATAATGTCCGGACGATCCCGGTCAGACGAGTAAATGTGCGGTAGACGTCTAGTGGCAGTGGGTAGAGGTGGCTTGTGGACTGTGGAGTGGCTCGAGAAGGGCTAGGCACTTTGCATCTCGATCATCTGCTGCACCTGCTGCCGTAAGAGATCCTTCAAGTCGGAGACATCGGCCTGGAGCTCAGCCACCCGCTCGGACTTCTCGCCAATCACCTCCAAGAGCGTCTCTTCCTTTCTCGCCTTCTCGCCCAACTCGTTCTGTAGCAGTTCGATGCGTTCCTCCAACTCCTTGACTCTCTTGCCTAGGCTCTCCCTGTTGACAATCTCCTGCTGCGCAACGTCCTTCTCAGCCAGAAGGCGCTCGTTATCTTCCCGGAGGGTCAAGATGTCGACCTCCAACCTGCGAATGTTGGAGCTCATCTTGCTGATGAGCTGAATGTTTTTCGTGGCCCCAGAACTGTTTGGCACCCCGCTGATGGTGTTGGAGACGGACCCATCCTGTATATCCGATGCATCGAAGGGATAGATCTCTTCGTTGAGCGACGTGAGCGAGATGTTGTTGTTTTCGTACATCGACTGATACTGCAACGGCGTGGTGTTGGCCTCCTCCCAATGCTGAATCGGCGTGTTCATGGCGGAGCCCGTGAACGAGTGTCCGGAGAAGTTTCTCGCAGGGGGACGCAGATCGAGGTTGATGTGCAATCCACTGTCCCTGAATCTGCGGGTCTGGATTGAGCTCAAGTTGTCTGTCGAGGCAGATGACTGGAACGAGTTGGCTTGTTCTTCCATTCGGGCAATAGAGTCTTCCAACGCCTTAATCTTCAAGTCGTAATTCTGCCTGTCTGAATTGAACACTGTCTTGAGCTCCTCCATCTTCTCCTCCAACTCGCCAAGCTCGTTCTTTTTGACCTGGAGCTGGAAGGCAAGCTCTTTCTTGTCCGCCGCGAGTTGCGAAATCTCCCTGCGGAGCACGTCCGACTGCTCTGCCTGCGTGTTAAGCTGCGTATGCACTTTCTTGAGTTCGGCGGCATTCTTCACCTTGCTTTTCTTGACGGTTTCGAGCGACGCCGTGACGTTTTCGATTTTGCTGAGCAAATTAGACTCGATGAGTTTCCAGTTCTCCTGCGACGACACATATTGCGCCTGCAAATTGCGATGTGTCTCCGACAACTTGGCATAGTCCAGATAGTCGATCTGCTTTTGTGCGACCTCGGTGGTGTCGCTCTCGGAGGAGCCATTGTTGTGGGACATTTTCAAAAAGCTTTCGTTTTCGAGGCGTAGGCCCTCGATCTTGGACTCCAAGCGCGCGACTTCGGTGCCGGCTTCGTCCTTGAGAGCAATGATCTCCAGGTTGAGGTTGTAGATGATGTCCTCTTTGGACTGCAATTCGAGTTTCGCCTGGTTCTCGAGCATCAGGAGCTTGATGTTGGACTCGCTGAGTTCCTTCATGTATGACTTCTTCGACGCAAGCTCGGTCTCGTAGAGCCGCTGCAGTTCCTTGTACTTGGCTTCCCAATTGCTGCTCTTCTCCTTCTCGAGCGCATGCTGTGCATCGGTAGCCTTCTGATTAGCAGCTTCCAAGAGATCTAGAAGCTGCTCGACGGACTTGAGCTTGTGCGACTGCATGATCTCCTCGATTTCCGAGAGCTTGAGCAACGTCTCTTCGTTTTTCTCGGAGTAGCTTTTCAATGACGCCTCGAGCTTCGTGTTGTTGGCCACAAGCGTGCGCACACGCTCGTTGAGCTTCAATTCTTTTTTTGAAAGGGCCTCGCCCTCCTCCATAAGCTGCTCGATCGTGTGATCCTTCTCCTGTAGCTTTTTCTGCACATCTTGCGGCTGCACAGCAACCTGCGACTCCTTGAGTGCAGCTAGCTCCTTCGTCAAGACGTCTACCTTCGCTTTCCATTGAGAAAGCTCAGACTCTGGCTCCTGCGTTTCCGCCACGTCTTCATTTGCTGCGTCAACTTTCTCCTCAGTCTCCTTACCGGGCTCTGGTTCCGACCTGTCGGGCTCTGGTTCGGCGCTATCAATGTGCTTGGGCTCCTCGACCAACAGCTCTCTCAGAGCAAATGCCGAGGCGTTTAGCGGCTCAATTGGAGAGTCAACCGGATGCAAGGCGGCATCTGCACTCAGCTTCTTCTTCGCCTTCGCAGCAAGCGCCAAACGTTCTTGTAGCGTTAGCCGTTTGGGCCTTTTCGTCTGAGCTTTCTGCGTGGGGGAGGACTCTGGCGTGAGCGGTGGGGGGACCTGCGGAGCGGGCGCAGCCTGGGGTTCGGGCTCGCCTATAATTGGTTCCGATGGTGCTTCTTCCCCGGACATAAGCAGATACGTTGTCAGATAGGTTTGGCTAGCTGTCAAGCGCGATCAATGTAGTTCTGCAGACAGCGCTCAAGTCTCCAGAACAGACGGAGCCGGCTATCGAATTGAATTGCCGTGTTTGTTGCGATTGTTGCCGTGTTCGATGTTGTGATTTGTGTCGTGATTGGTGTGTAATATTTTGAGACTTGATGTTGTGATTTTCAAAGGTATGTGTGTCGTAACATTCAGAGCGAACTATCGGACCTCCAAGCGCTGGTATTTGGCAGCTTTAACGCCTAAACGAAAGCAAACGCTTCAGTATGTAGATACCACTTGAGTAAACTCATCTGGAGGACTATATGCGGGGCTTCTTCTCTCTATTTTGGTGCACATCTAGGAGTATTCCCTCCAACTGCGAATGTGCACTAACTTCACAACGATTGTATCCCTTGACGGGTCGATTCAATCGAAGCTCGTGTTGGCTCGAAATCTGTCAATTGTATCATCGGCAATTCATTGCATCAATCGGCCTGCCATTGAATCATCAGTATTCATCTTAGCATTAGTATTCATTGCATCATTGGTATGTTAACATCGGGCTGTCAATTTCAGCAACCGCTTAGAGCCGTGAAGATGGCACATACCTATCATTCGGATTACTTCTTCCTTCACAGACAATGCTATTCGTATCGAGGTCTACCAAGTTAGCTGTTCGTGTTGATTAGTCCGGCGCAGCCTCGACTTGCCGCGAGACCGACTTGGCTTCGCTGTGAATCAATTACATGTTCAGCCCGCCAGAGAGAACTACCCCCGGTCCAATTGCTCAGATGCTTCTTTGTCATGATCGCGACGCCACATTTCGATTTCAGACGTTCAATGTAAGTTGAAATGTGGTGGGTGCTAAAGCGCATATGGACCAATCCAGACCATTCTACTCTTACTCCTTACTCAGATCTACGACGATTGAAGAATCACATCATCTGCTCACGCTCGAGCATGACATCGCTAGCGAGAACGATGGAGACTTCCTTCAGTGTGACTTTCTACGCTCTCGATTGAGTATTACTGGAAATCAAGATGCGTGGTCACGCTGCATAAATTGCCCCTTAGAGAAGGAAGCCACCTTGGTCCGCGGTCCTTATTAAGCTTCTAGCTCGCTGAATCAGTACTGTGTTTGCGCGATCTGATGCACGTTCCCCCACATTTGACATCAGCATTGCAGACATGATCGACGCGAGGTTAGATGATGCCGTAAAGCGTAACCCGAACAGCGAGATCTGACGGCTACAGTTAGCCTCTGAAGTAGCCAAGTTCGGCGACCCAGAAATGCATTTGGGAGTACTCGAATGCCGGGATGTACGCGAAGGCCGGGATGTACGAACCATTCGGGAGCACAAGAATGTCCCGAGGAAGACGAATGTCCCTCGCCTCTTCCTCGGACGGCTCGCATGTAGAGATCTTCAATCAGGTACCTATGGTAACCATAGAGACTTGCAAAGTGGGGCAAACTTGCAGTCCGAGTCTGAATCGAACTATTCGAGAACGAGACAATGCAAATCACCGATCTGCTACATCGGAACCATCCACTAAAACTTCTTGGCATGGTAATCTCCAACGTGCTCCCCGCCACCTGTCACTTACGACACGATCGCAATTCACGCTTCTCGCAATGAATCGTGGAACCGCAATGAATCGTGAACCTGCAACATCAACACATCAACACATCAACACATCAGCGTGTACCCGATCGTCGTTCGAGCAATAACAAGTGCACACCAGTGGTGTGCACTTGTTGCAGTGGCGTGCACTTGTGGGTTCTACTGCACGTCGACGACATCTCTAAGACTACAGCCGTGCTTTCTTTTGGATCGACGGTTGCAACTAACCCTCCTCTGCCTCTGAACGAGCGCGCTGTACCAAGATTGCCACGATCGGCATTGTGGCATGTGGCCGCATTGGCGTCCACTGCACTTGACTCCTGCGCGTAGAGCTTGGTGGTGTTGCACTGCGATGTTGGCGGTGAGCTCATCTCATCGCCCTGCACAAACTCAAATCTTCAACTACTCTTCCCATGGCCGACCCCATCCGCTGCGCGTACAGCCCGCAGGACCTCGAGCCATTCTACATCGGCGCGACGTCGGCCGCGTTCTCGCGCGACGGCTCGCTTCTAGCGACCCCGCTCAACGAGGACGTGGTGGTCACCGAGCTCAGCTCGAACTCCATTCTCCACAAGCTCGAGGGCGACGGCGAGCTCGTCACGGCGCTCGCCATGTCGCCCGACGGGCGCTTTCTCGCCGTGGTGTCGCAGAGCCAGCAGCTCCGCATCTACAACGTTGCATCCGGCGAGCTCACCAAGCTGCACCGCCTTTCGGCCCCAGCATACATTGCAGCCGCCGACGAAACATCGACACTTTTTGCATTTGGCGCCACCGACGGCGTGGTCACCGTGTGGGACATCGAGGGCGGCTACGTCACGCACCTGTTGAAGGGGCACGGCACCACGATCTGCGCGTTGGCGTTCCACGGCGAGCTCCACCTGGCGCGCTGGATGCTTGCCCTGGGCGACACCATGGGCACGTGCAAGGTGTGGAACCTTGTGTCGCGCAAGTGTGTGGCCACCACGTCCGAGCACGCGGGCGCCGTGCGTGGCGTGGCGTTTTCGGCCGACGGCGAGCACTTCGCTACCGGCGGGCGCGACGAGGTGGTGGTGGTGTACCGCACCAGCAACTTGAAGCGCGCCGTGCACACGTTTGCCGTGCGGCACCAAGTGGAGAAGTGCGGCTTCACCGCCGTGCGCGGGCGGCCGTGCTTCTACACCGCCGGGCTGGGGTGCCGGCTCCGAGTGTGGGACATCGACACCGGCGCCCCGGTGGCCGCCACGCCCGCGCCGCTCGAGACGCAGGAGGAGTTGGTGGTGGTGGACGTGGCCGAGACCGACGAGGCGTTCTGGCTCGTGCTCTCGGACCAGATGCTCGTGGAGGTGCCGCGGCCCGACGCCGAGACCGAGTGGGAGCAAGCGGCCACCGGCGAGCTCCAGCTTGCGGTGGCGCGCCGCATCGCCGGAAACCACGGCACCGTGGCCGACATCCGCTACGCGGGCCCCGGCTTGAGCCTTGTGGCCATGGCCACCAACGCACCCGCCCTCCGCATCGTGGACCCTCTCGCGCCACTTGACGTGCAGCTTCTCGAGGGCCACACCGACCTTTTGAACTGCGTGGATGCGTCCGAGGACGGCATGTGGCTTCTCTCCGGCAGCAAGGACGGCGACGCCCGCTTGTGGCACTACACCGACGGGCAGTTCGAGCCGTACGCCGTCTTCAGCGGCCACGCGGGCAGCGTGACGGCGTGCGCGTTGCCCAAACACATCGAGGGCGTGCCGCGGTTCGTGGTGACGGCGTCGACGGACCTCACGGTCAAGAAGTGGAAGGTGGCTGCGGGCGCGGTCAAGGCCAGCGAGTACACGCGGCGGGCGCACGACAAGGAGATCAACGCGGTGGCCGTGTCGCCCAACGACGAGCTCTTCGCGACTGCGTCGTTCGACAAGACCGCCAAGGTGTGGGACGTGGCCCACGGCGAGACCGTGGGCGTGTTGAAGGGCCACAAGCGTGGCGTGTGGGACGTGCATTTTTGCCAGTACGACAAGCTCGTGGCCACCGCGGCGGGCGACAAGACGGCCAAGGTGTGGCTGGTGGGCGACTACCGCTGCGTGGGCACGTTCGAGGGCCACACCAACGCCGTGCAGCGTGTGCGGTTCGCCAACCGCAACAGGCAGCTTGTCACGTCGGGCGCGGACGGCCTTGTCAAGGTGTGGACGGTTGCCGACAGCGAGTGCACGACGTTGGACAACCACGCCAACCGCATCTGGGCGCTCGACGTGCGCGACGACGGGCGCGAGCTTGTTACTGCGGACGCCGACGGCTACATCAGCTTGTGGACCGACAATTCTGAGGAGGTGGCGGCAGAACGCGAGCGCCAGCAACGCGAGAAGATCGAGAGCGAGCAGCAGTTGTCCAACTTCGTGCGCAACAACGACTGGAGCAACGCCTTCCTTCTCGCGCTCACGCTCGAGCACCTGATGCGCCTCTACAACGTGGTGAAGGGGCTGATTGCCGAGGGTAAGGACGACCTGGCGGTGGGGTCCGCTCAGCTCGAGGCCACCATGCGCAGCCTCGACACGGCGCAGAAGGCGGTGCTTTTGAAGAAGGTGCGCGACTGGAATATCAACTTCAAGCAGTTTGAAATTGCCCAGAAGGTGTTGGCGGTGATGGTGGACTCGCTCGATCTCGAGAACGCCGACGTGCGCCGCAGCGTCGAGCAGATCGTGCCTTACAACGAGCGCCACATCCAACGTGTGGACGGCTTGCTCGAGCAGACTTACGTGCTCGACTACGTCGTGCATGAAATGGAGAAGGCGTAATTGGATGTTGGAAAAGGGATACATTACAGAACGTCCGTGTAGCAACTCTGACCACCCAACATGAATAACTCCACATGACAACCCAACAGTGCAGTTAGCTTTCCGTATCCTTGGTGCCGCTATTTTGCTCTGGCGTCGCACTGGCGTGTCTACTTCGTTTGCAATCGACTATGTATGGGGTTGCCGGATTTATCACCAGCCAGTAAACGAGGCAACCCGAAACGGTTGGTATGTGCCGACAACGCACACATAGCCGCCGGCGCCCACTCTGCGGCGCTTATGCCGCTCTTCCAAATAGATGGGCCGAGAGCTAGAAAATATTATACGTAAATGCTCTGCTATCCCATGTCTATCCCATGTCTATCAATGTAGGTCCAGGTTTTCTTGTGACAGTTACGGTTTTTAGGTTGGCGGGGACCTAGACTGCAAAAGAGTGGATACTGGAGATCTAGAGTGCTTGTTTAAGGGTGAAGTACATATGATAATGCAGAATGTGATAAACTTGAGATCTGCCGATACGTGATGGGAGAAGCTTAAACTGAAGTGTCGTAATGGGCAGCGCACATTGAGCCGTTAGCAACGGGTATGGCACAGGTGCTAAGCATCCGCGTCAGGGGCAGCGAAGCGAGCGAGTACATCTATATGATCAATGGCGTTCGTCCGGTGGAATGTGAACAAATGGAGGCGAACCGACGTTTTCAGAAGTACTTCCTTTTCAGTAACTACTTGGCGAATCGAGAGAGAGACGAATTGTGCCCAGAAAGGATATGCCCAGACTCGCCTGGACCTTTGTCGATGCATTTACGTCACCATCAAATGTAATGAAGGATGCACAGCAAATCTCATCCGTGCGAAAGATCGAGATATTTACGAGATGAGTGAGGTAGCACCATTCCGATCCCCTCCACCAGGCAATAAGAGCCGGGGCACGCAGTACTGGTTGGAAGCCCCTGCAGAGTTGCGCGCCCACTGCCGTTTTAAGCCGGTCGCATATAAAGCGAAACTCTTCTGGCATGGTGCCGAAAAATAGCGACCGCCTGCAGAATCAGTACGAGGCATTTCGGATGAGGGTAGCGGGCGAACGGCACGTGCTGGTTGCCCAAGTAGGCAAGCAGGATCGTTCGAAATGACAATAAGCGGGGAGGGGCACGTTCCGGCTGCCTTGGGACATCCCAAAGCGGGGTTTTCCTCGATCTTCACTTCAGGGGATGCTCGACAATTATAGGCGAAATAACCTACAATCTTCGGTACCACTGTCTGCAGCACACGTCAACGCGCATGTGCATTACGCACTCCCCATGCAGCAACCATCTGTGGAGATTGTTTTCAGCATGCGGAGTGCTGGGCCCAGAAGTGTCATTTTCCGGATCCGTCGCGGCCCGGACGCATAGCCGAGGTCATTCGAGAACCCGTCGGATATGGATGCAGTGTGCTTCCGGGCAAGATATAAGCGGTGGTGCATAAAACGTAGATGAAACGCTAAAACGTGAGCGACCCTTTTGCGCATCCCCGGCCCACATGACGAAGCGAGAGAAGATGGACGATCGTCCCCGCGCGGGCATCTCTCGGATGTAGCCTGGTGTAGGCAGGCAGTTCCTGCTGCAGCGAAGGAGGCACCGCAGATCGACCGAACAGGGCCAAGGCACATCAGGGTGAATGTGAGTGGCCAATATGTTCCGACGGCGCATACCGCACCCGCGCGGAAGCTAGTGGCACTGATGTGTCCCTTGGACTTCTTGCGCGGGCTGCATTAGACATGTACGTCGGGACATACACAGGAAGGCGTGCTACCCGCGTTTGCAGAACTGTCCGCTTTATTTGCAGCTCAACCGACAACAATACGAAGCCGGTTTGCAACCAGGGCCGTCGACACAGTGCGCATGGCTGCCTGGCGGTTTTTTGAACACTGTCAACCTCGCTATGAGTGAGCTTCAACGTGGGGGTGAGTTGGCCGACGCGCATGCGCACTAGCCCGATACTATTCTACGTTCGTTGTTCAAGGGTGAAAACTTTCGATATCGCCAGCGATAAACTCTAAATTAGTGGACAGCCACAATGGACCTGCAGTTGACCCGCGTTTGTTTCAGCTTCGGTTGCGAGTCCTTCTATTAGCAGTGGTGGACGGCCCGGCTAGAGGAGGTCGTGAACAGACAGGCGTTGGCCTGGCTTGCGCTGCTGGTCCTGCTCCAGGCTGCGGCGCTTGTTGGGACCCGGGAGGAGCTCGTAGCCGAGACAAAGCTTTTTCGAGCGCTCGCAGTTGGAGCAGTGCGGTTTGCGCTCGTCGCACTTGATGCGGCGCTTGCGGCACGTGAGGCAGCCGGTTCGGGTCCGGCGCTTGATCACACGTCGTTTATTAATAAGCGCATTGTTCTGTTCGTCGGTGTCGCGCGCGGGCCGCTCAGACACGCCGCGTGCCTGGCCGGGCCCCACCATCACTGCGCCGTAATGCAAGTTGGGCGCACCATAGTGCAGCATGATCGCAGGCCCCATGGGCGGGTACCCGTAGTTGAACGGCGCCATGCCGGGGTTGAAGTGCACCGGAGGCGCCACGAGCGTGGACCCCCCGGCACCAGGCGCATGCGGAGGCACGTATGGGTTGTATGTGGGGGGAAGCACCATGGGCGCCACGGGGCCCGAGTAGGCGGCAAAGTGGGGAGGGGGCCCGGCCGGAAGCGACGGTGTGTGTGAGAACAGCGACGGGCGGGGCCGAGCGTAGCCGGAGGGCGAGTCGCTGGACGGCGAGTGGACGCGAATGTGTTGGTCCGACAGCGCATGGGCAACTTGTGGGGGCATTGCATCGCCGACCAGCAGCTGCGAGCCTGCGCGTGCGTACGCCGAGTACGGCGGGGGCGGCGCGTGGTGGCGGTAGTTGAAGTAGTCCGTCAGCGCACCTGACGCTGGAGGGGCAGGGGGCATGCCGGTCGCAGGTTGGTGCGAGTCGATTGCTTTGGGCGAGACGCTGGCCAAGGCATGCGTATGCGGGATCGGATTTGTGTGCGACTGCACCCCTGCGGCGTCCAGAGGGCCCAGCAACACCAGCTGCACGGATGACCCGCTGTCATTCGCAGGCGGGGTGTGGGGCCCCGAGCGATGCACCGGCAGTGTTTCAACAAATGCCTGGCCCTGGCGCGGGCTCGTTCCCAGGTGGTGATGCATGAGCGGCCGCGTCAGGTGCTCGGGGGTCCGGATGCTCGGAAGGTGGGCCCCCACCATTAACTCAGAGACAGAGGGGAGCTGAGGCATGGGGACAGAGTTGGGGTGGAGTTTTGGGAAGGCTTGGGGTTGGTGGAGGAAAGGTCAGCGGAGCCTTGATCCGAAGATGGTCAGCGGTCCAAGGTGGAGCGAGTTACGGCAAAGGGAAGGGGCGGCGGCACCTTCAGACGTGCGGAAAACAGGAATGAACGACTAACACAAAAAGCGTTATAGCATCGGCGGCGGGTAGATTCTTATACTTTACAGGAGGAAATAGCGAAAGATCGAACAGGGGATCATACAGGACATGCAGTTTTGCCTACCGACGCGGGCTTAAGCCGCACATGCAGCAGCGTGCTGCAGAAGTGCGCGGGTGCAGTGATGAATGGGTACCGAATTGAGGCCTATGGTTGCACACCCCAGTTGGGAACCATCGGCCATGCAAACCCGCTCAGCGCAATGTCTTGACAATATCCAACCTTTGCAGGCCCACGGCGCCGGTCCTATTGTTTGGTCTTCCACTTTCTTCATGGCTTTGTTTTCGCCCTGGGCGTGGGGGAGACACCATTGCAACGCCTCCACCCGCCTGGCTCGTGCAGGGTTTTCTGCTGGATGCCATGCACGGGAATGATTAAGCTTCCACCGCCACAATACACTTTAAAGCTAGTTGGTAACAATCCACCGCGTGCCCCTTGTGGCAAGCGGAGGCAGCACCAGCCCAGGGCCAGATCTGTGGTGCATGATTCGCAGTGATCTTTCGCCAGCAGATCAAGCCTGCGGTGCGACGCATCTTGCCGGAAATTATGTGCGCCTTATCTTGAGGGACAGTGGGAGTGCTTGCAGCTACTATTGTTGCAAAGCTAATAACAATAGGTGCGAGTGCGACAACCCTCCAACCAGCACTTGGCCAATACTACTGCAACAGGGCCGGAGGCCCCCACCGTGCGAGCGAGCGGGGCTCAGCAAAAGACGATCGTCATACCACCATGGTACGCACACCTGCATTACGTGCTGTCAGGTGGATTAGCGAACCCAGAGGCCAGTAGCAGGACGAGAGATCGTGCGACATTTTCGCGACATCAACTTGGGCCGGTGAGATATCCAAGTCATGCACGCGTGCCATGCTTGCACTGAAGCGATGCGCCCAAAATAAACTCGACGGCTAGTCAATAGGTGGCAGCATCAATAGGTGGCAGCATCAATAGGGCCCAGCATCAAAGTGTCTACCTGCGCACGATGCAACGTCAGCCCAAGCTTGCTCGGCCCTCCGATCTTCTCAGATCGAATGATGTCACTGTGTCGGTGCAGGCTGCCACATACACCAGAGAAGCCATTGAGGATTCCTTAGAGAGATCAGAGGAGCTTACAGACACATAGACAGGTAGACGGCTGCACAGCCACCCGGCGAGTAGAGGTATTGTCGGGGAATGGGAAAGGGGCTAGGCGCACCTTCAGGCGATAAGTCATCACCGTGGGCTTGAGTTTATGCGCAGACCCTAATGAGATGCGTAGACGCTCGCAGAGGTGCCTAGACACTCGCTAGAGTGGACACAAAGCCTTTATTTTTTCCCACTGTGTTCATGCATCCCATAATTTTTTGACTTTTACCCATGCCGAGAGCCTATTTCGGCCTCCTGCAGGACTCGCACTGAGGCAGTCACCCGCTGAAACGATCTCATATCAGACGATCTAGCATGTTTACGAAACGGGCGATGGTATCAGGCTGAAACACCCGCTTGTAGATCGGTCCCTGCCACGCGTTTCACAACACGCGTTTCACATGTGGGGCCATGCCGCTCCTAGGTCCGCTGCACCTGGTCCAGTGACGACATCCTTCTACGCCCTGCGAGTTCGCAAGCATCAGTTACATGCGCGTGATTCTCGCATACCGATGCAGCAGGAAAGCGACGATACATCAGTAGTTCAAATCGGACGCGGCTTACGGGCCAAGGTGGCACATGCCTGATCTGCGGAATGGGCCAAGCGTTGGGATGTGTCAGATGGTAACGAGTGCACGCGCAAAAATAATTTCTTGAACGGGTGTGGGGCTTGCGAGCGAATCAGGTATTTTTTTTTGGGGGCGGACGACCACTCCAACGAATTTTTTTGTGCCCGCACTAAGCTGCTCGCTCTATCTGTTGCGAGCCTTGCCCCCGGTTCGCACGTCACGCGCGGTCCTTGGCAATCGAACGTGCCTAAATTTGGCGGTGTTTGCGAACGCAGTGGCCAGCCAAGCCCACGTAAAAAATTGCGTGCTGCCGGTGCGGGTGCTTCCGGCTGTGCATGGCGCGTCGCAGCTCTTCTCTACAGCGATCAGCCGCACATACAAGGGCAAGAAAACCCGGCGCACCTTGGGCTCGGTGATTAGTGCGATCAGGAGCACTGAAGACGCTCGTATTCGCCAAGGAGCACAACGACTTATCTCACGAGCACATGCGATTGCGTTTATGCGACCAGCTGCCTCGGCGTCGATAAGGCTGGATCTGCTGGATGCCGGACCGTGGCCATGGCCGCCGCGCGCTTGCTGGAAACATGCTGACGCCAGTTACGGAGGTAACTATTGTTTGCCCACGGACGACGATGCATAGCCCGCGGTGGAAGGGCATTATGGGCGGTGCTTCCATTATCTGCTTAACTCTCTCATTATTCCATTACATTCTCTGCCACATTCTTTTGCGCCGGGGCCCGTGCTTCGTTGCGGTTGTGGTATGTCTGGCATTATTCTCTGCCGCCAAGGTTTAAACTTTGGCCCACAAAGGCGGGCCCACGCCTTAGTGGGCGTGCACACGGCGGGAAGCAGTGTTCGACGCATATCGCATCAGAAGCCTACTCCAGACGAGAACATTCTTGCGCGTGACGGCGGGTGCAAACGACAAAGGGCCGGCACAGAGCCCAGTTGCAAGCATAGGGCTTAGCCGGCCCGAAAGGTTAAAGGAACAAACCCACACACACAAAGACCACAAAGACCACCCAATGTAGACAAAGTGGGTGCGTGGACAAAGTGGGTGGACAAAGTGGGTGGACAAAGTGTGCGTGACAAGGTGAGGACAAAGCGAGGTGGAGGTTAATGGTTGCAACTTGCGCGGCCACGGGGGGCGGGTCACGTGCCGCGCCCGCCCCTGCGTCCCGATGCGGCACTTCGAGCCGGCGCGCACGACCCGCCACAAACTTTGCTCCCACAACTTCATCATCACTCTCTAGAGAACAACCACACTCCGTCTATGACCTCGTTCGTGATCTTTGCCAACAAGGTCTCCATCAGCTTCTTGAACTACTGACATCGGCACAGCCACACAG
Organism: Helenozyma rhizophorensis; assembly: GCA_030573355.1. Classification (NCBI taxonomy): domain Eukaryota; kingdom Fungi; phylum Ascomycota; class Pichiomycetes; order Serinales; family Metschnikowiaceae; genus Helenozyma; species Helenozyma rhizophorensis. Next base: position 77,952 of record JAJMDD010000017.1, read on the forward strand.
AACCACAGAACCAAGTACAGACCATAGGTACAGACCGTACTGACCACTCGAACCAGGTCCATTAGGTACCAACACTCCTCGACCATGTCCCGCTCGGACTTGCACGTGCTCCACGTGCCCCTGACTGTGCCCTACAAGAACGCGGTGGAGGCCATGGCGGAAAACCAGGCCATCTCCAAGTTGAACCTCACCATCCGGGTGGCCCAGGACTTGCACCAGGTGTTTGCCAAGATGGCGACGTTGCACCTCAGCGAGCTCCACTTGCACATCGACGAGCAGCGTGACTGCGACGACGAGCTCATGTTTCTCTACCAGACCACCAAGCACTTGGTGCTCGGGGCGCATCCGTTGCAGGTGTGCTCCATCACGTACCGCGCGGCCAACGCCGACGGGCGCAACAACCCGGTGCGGCTCATGACGTTGCTCAACCTCTTGAACCAGTTGAACTGGGACCGCTGCCGCACGGTGGAGATCAACTTGGACGTGAACTACATCGACGACGACCCGCGCCTCGCCGTGATGGCGGACTTGCCGGTGCGGCTCGCGATTCGGGGCAAGTCGGCCAGCGCCGACTGTGCGGCCGAGAAGCAGGTGCGTCTGTTGGCGCAGTCGTATGCGTACTTGGAGGGCGTGTTGTAGACACCTACCATCCCACCAACCATCCCATCGACCCAAACTATCTCCCTCCAACTTCTCCCATCAATCACCAACCATCAACCACCATACCTTACCCACAAAATTATCCTTCAATTTCGCCCCTATGCCCGCCATCTCAGTACCAGTCCATATTGTGACTTCCATCGGAGTCTCCATATGAGTCGCATCTTCATATTGTGAGTCCTCTCTGAGTTCCAGATTGTGAGTCTAGTTGCGAGTTCAGATTGCTATTCCAATGTGAGTCTCCATTGCGAGTCTCAGTTGCGAGTATTCAATTTGAATTATCTAATTGGAAGTCTCCTTCGTGACCTCCGTTGCGAGCTGGTTGCTGGTGGCGGCTGTATAGCCTTCAAAAACTATGACGTTCAAGTACCCGTAATAATGTAGATGCGCACTCAGGCAACAGTGAACCGTGACTACGTACCTACCTGCTATGCTAATGCTTAGACAAATGATTAGACAAATGCGTAGACATGCCGGGACAGTATCTGTGATATGCTGTGGCCATGTGATTTGTGTTGGTATAGATTTTCGTATGTTGTAGCTTGTACATTTCGTTTTGTACAGTTTGCTTTTTGGTGCGGCGTTAGTGGCGCGAATCAAACGTAAACATCATCTCTCATGGACAAAGAGTACTTGGAGGAAGGTATGTCCAATGATCCCAATAATGATCCTAATGTCGCCATACTAACAGCAGGCTTCGATGCGTCTTCCCTAAAGGTGTCTGTGTTGCGAGGCATCTTGCTCGAGAATGACGTGGAGTACCCGTCCAACGCAAAGAAGAAAGAGCTTCTACGCCTCTTTGAGCGGCACGTGGCCCCGAAGCAAGCCCAGCAGGTATTCGAGCCCGAGGTGATTGAGTTGCACTCGGACGAGCCTGAGCTGCCCAAGAAAGTGCGCAGAAGACGGCGCAAGCAAAAGTCTGAGAAGGTTGATGCAGACGAAAAGCCGTTCAAGGCTGTGGAGAGCCCGAAGCCGTCACCGTTCTCGCCGAACAGCCCTCTGAAAGCGACTCCCGAGAAGGTGAAAGCGACGCCTGAAAAGGTGAAAGCGACGCCTGAGAAGGACAGCTCCAAAGTTGACGAAAAGGTGGCGGCTCCCCAAGTGGTGGCGGCGCCCGTGGCGACCCCCGAAAAGGTATCCAAAAAGAGAAAGTCCATGTTCGACGAATTGAACCTCAAGTTGTCGCCCAATCTGCCCAAAGGAAACGTGTTTGACGTGGAGTCGGGGTCCGAGGACGACTTGCTTTCGCCCAAAAGGAAAAAGCCCAAGGCCGAACCCCCGATTGTGAAGCCGCCCAAGGTCGCTACGCCCGTGAAGCACGTGCAGAGCAGCCCTCTGGCAAAGCCAAGTGCCACTCCCTCAAGAGTCGATGACAGCTTCGCGGACAAGAGCAGATCAAGCCACGCCTCAGTGACTCCTCGTGCACACGATAAGTCTGCCGCATCTCCGCTAGCGGTGGAAAGTTCGATCACCCACGACTATTCTACCGCATCTTCCACCGGTCAGCCAAAGACACAAGCGCATTCATTACTGCTCACCGATGTTCTGACTGACAGTGCGCGGGGCTTTGACAATGCTCTTGCCAAGTTGAAAAAGAGCGAGCCCAAAGACACTACCAGCCGCAAGGATGAAGAGGTTGCAAAGCTTTTAGGAATCGATCTTCAGCGTGTCAAGCCCAAGGCCAAGGGAAAGCGTGTGATGACTCCACGGAGGCCCATTATAATCCAAGAGAAGGACCTCGGATACCGTGACGAGCTCTCCCCCTCGGGCTTGACCGATGACGAGAGCGAAAGCGAGGAGCAGCCCACAGAGACAAGCGTACACGAGCCCGAGAAGAGCTTACAGGAGCCAGAAACGACCTCACAGGAGCACCAGACACAGAAGAGAGACACCGTGAAGAAACCTCGTTTCAGTGGTTTCAGAAGAAACTTCGCGCGTTTCCTCGTCTACTTCGTCCTCTGGCTGCTCGCGGCAGGGGGGTTGTTATTCGGCTACTGGTACCGCGAGCAGACGTTCCTTATTGGATACTGTGGCCAGGAAATCAATCGGACCACTATTCCTGACACTCCCGAGATGCCCAAAGCGTTGGTGGAGTTGGGCCGATACGTGGATGCCAACTTCAAACCCAAGTGCGTTGAGTGCCCTCAGCATGGCAGGTGCTTCCCCGAGTTGGAGCTTGCATGCTACGACGATTTCGTCAAATTCACGCCTTGGTACTTCCCGTACATGCCAATCGTTGACCCCAAGTTACAGAAGTGCATCCCAGACACGAAGAAGGCGGAGAAGATCGAAATCATGATCGACGTGGCGCTCGACTTGTTGAGAGCACGAAACGGAAATCTCAACTGTGGCCGCACACCAGAAGACAATATGGATGCTGGCATCAGCATCGCCGACCTTCACGACCTTTTGTTGGCTATGAAGGCACCCTACATCACCGAGGAGGAGTTTGAGGAGTTGTGGGAACGCTCAGTTGTGGAACTAGAGAAGGAACAGGAGATAATTGTAAGGCAAGTTACCCATTTTTGATTTATTTCCAAAGCGTTTACTAACATTTCAGACAGGATTTACAGCTCATTACAATAGTACCCCCGTTGACGTTAACGACACTGTTGCAGAAAAGGACCAAGAGAACAAAGTTCTTCGATCAACGTCCTTATCGCACATTAGCTTAAAGTGCCAGATGTCGAACACGATGGTGGGTCTCGCCATGCGATTCCAAAGAGCATTGGCCGTCGCTGTGTTGGTGTCGGCAGCGGGCCTTTTTGCATATCACAGATACCAACAGTTTAAACTCCACACACACAAAGTCGAGACGCTTTACAGGGAGGTTTTGAGCAAACTCCAGAGACAGGCGCGTTTGGCGCGTGAGTCCAGCCAGCTTCCGGCGTTTGTCGGGTCGATCCAGCTCCGCGACCTCATCCTAGGCAACGAAAACAACCTCACCACCAAAATGAGACTCTGGGAAGCAGTCAGCCGCAAAGTGGACCGCAACACCAACGTCAAGCACCAGCTAATTGAGATCCACGGAGAGGTGATGAAGGTTTGGCAATGGATTAGCAGCATAGAATAGACTTTCTCGTCATGCAAATATATTGAGTCTTAATTAAACTTCCACCTTGGCAACAGACTCTGCGAGCTCCACGAGATCGTCCTCGTTGCCCGCCAACCCGCGCTCGAATATCTCTCTTCCGGACATCTTTCCGTTGTGCATGCTCTCGACTCTTTCCTTGTCTTTGAGTTCAATCTGCATTTCCGTGCGGAATTTGTCTCTCCAGGCGTTGAACGATTCTTTCGTCACCTTCGTGCCATGGAACTTCTTCTGCTCCTCGGCCTCCTTGGCCAAGAGCTCATCATCGTACTTTTTCTGCGCAACATCGAGCTTTTGCTGGAACAATGCCTCGCCCTCGTCTCTGAGTAGCGCTGCAAGGCCGAAAACGGACGGGAAGCCAATGTTCATTTCGGCTTCCTCCTTCATCTTGCCCAACAAAACGTTCAAGTCCGCTTTCTCGAACTCAATGGACTCTGCCAAACTGACAAACTTATTCTCGTCCTCGTCCTCGTCCTCATCCTCGTCCTCCTCTTCTTCGTTTACCGATTCACAGACGTGAACATCTAGTGTGGGAACGACTTCTGGATATTGTTCTGGGTACCTGACTATGAGCAGCAATGCATGCTTGCGGTCGGAGGGTGTTTCTAGCTCGAGTCTGATGGAGAAATGTGTCTTGGAGTAAACCTCGATCTCGTCGGGGTAGATCGATTGGAGCACCTCGATTTCCTGCTCTTGCTCTTCCAGCGGATCCATAATGCCTAGTTGGAGTATCGAGCTTAGGTAGCGATGCTGAAAATTAGTGCGATGCACGGTATATAGTCAATACAACTTACTATTCATAGCCAACGCCAACAACAAACAACAAACGTCAAATATGCAATAGGCGGGCTCTTGTAGGATGCGTTTCGAATGTGCCTCAAGTTTAGTACTTGAATCCCCACTACTTGATTCTTATGATTATGGCGGCCGCAATACCTTCTCCACCATTGCAATCGGTATCATGACTGCGCTTGTCACGTCTGAATGAGTCCACGAGTTAATTACTACTCGCAGCTCTACACCCTGCCGTCAAAATCACAGCAGAAGACATCACACCGTTCAAGACTTTCTCAACACTTTTCAACACGTCTCAACCGTCTCAACACTACTCAACATCTCTCAACCCTTCTCAACTTCTCAACACCTTCTCAACCACTATCTATAGTCTGAATCAACTTCGACGTATACTTAAGCAACTGACCAGTCAGTTGCCTGAAGTTGCAACTGCGGCTGATGGAGCCCTGCACACAGTCGCGTCAGGAGCCAAATTTTGGTACCTCCATTACCTCTCCACCACCAGCGTGCCACGCCTCAACTCTTTGCTCCGCAGTTGATACCACCGAGTTCGGCCATCCAGCCCTAGTATGAACCGCTCCAGTCTCTGTCCACCTACTACGACGATAACAGACTTCGCCTACCCCCCAGACCACCCGCTCCGGCTCGAAAACTACCCCACCAACAAAAGAGGGTCCTACTCCAGTGAAGACAATGAGTACTCAGACGAAAACGCCGACGACTTCGGGCTGCACGACCAGTCCAGCGACGAGATCAACCTGCGAGCAATTGCGCTTTTCGATTTCGAGCCAGAAAACGCAAACGAGGTGGCTCTCAAGGAAGGGCAGATGATATGGATCTCGTACCGCCACGGGCAGGGCTGGCTCGTGGCAGAGGACCCCAACACAGGCGAGAACGGGCTTATTCCGGAGGAGTACGTGGAGATTCTCTATAGCGACGAGGTGGAGGACGTGCCCAAGCCGTTCATGCCCCAGATATTTCGAAGCTTCAACGAGCACGAAAGCGAGTGGGAGGACACGGAGGACGACGCCCGCAGCGAAAACGGCGACGACAACGGAACCCTAACGAGGTCTCTCGAGAAGCAGATGCGCGAAGCAACGCTTCTGGAGCTGTAGCACTGGCATTCATCATGGGTTAGATAGGAAAGGGCTCGTCGCCTACGAAGACACGGGATACGACTTGAGTGTAGCCGGCATCTGCCGGGCCATTACTTCTTCTTCGCTTGAAATCATTTCCTCTCGCTTGACGGTATCTCTGGCGATGGAGGTTTGCTTCCTGCAGTACTATGATCTGAGGTCATCTCCATGAACGAAAACGGGCCCGATGAAAAGCACCCCGGACGAGTCACATGTAAAATAGCCGACATTCGAGACGAGCACTATGAGAAACTCTACAATGAGAGCGTCCGCTCGTTCTTTCAGCTCGAGTACATTGCGGGAGCACCGAAACTTGCACCGAGCTACATCACAGCTACTGCATCATACTATTCAGACCTCCCGTCCGAGGACACGCAACCTCAATCCGAGTCCGGTACGATTGGTCATGAAGGGTCGGAAACCGACAGCGAGCTCGATCTGGAAGAACTTGACAGAAGCACACTGGAAGGTGATGTAAGCGAGCCCTCTGATTCGGACTCCGAAGCAACTGATGAGCCATCTGAGTCGGGCATCGAATCATCTGATTCAGGCGTCGAGGCATCTAACTCCGATGGTGAATCTGAGTCGGACGTCGAAGTCCCTGCGGACGTCGAAGCACCTGCCATAGCATCTAATTCAGACGTCGAGTCTGAGTCGGCTGTCGACATACCTGATGAAGTCGAAGCATCTGCGGAAGTCGAAGCGTCTGCAGAAGTCGAAGCGTCTGCAGAAGTTGAAGCATCTGGAGAAGTCGAAGCATCTGCAGAAGTTGAAGCATCTGCAGAAGTTGAAGGATCTGCGGAAGTCGAATCTGAGTCGGATGTTGAAGAACCCGATTCGGAGTCTCCTGCTGGGGTGTTTTGGTCTTCCGAGGAGAAAGATGTGTTCTTCAATTGTCTCGCTCGCTTCACGATCCACCGCAGCGACGAATTCCTTCAGTATCTCCCTGAAAAATCATACACAGATATTTTAACCTACTACGAGCTACTACGAAGTGAGCTAAGCTGGCGTCAGAAACATCGCTCGAGCAAAGTCATCATTCAAAGTGATGATCACGACAGGAGAAATGCATTGCGGCACACATATCACGCTGTTCTGGTCCCCGACGGCGCTAAGTATAGCGAGCTTCCAGTTCCTCGCGAGGTTGACCATGCTTTATTGCAGGTCGAGGAAGAACAGAGCATCAACCTTTCAATCTTGGATATGCACCACCTTCGAAGATCTAATCCAAGAAAGTCAAGCGTACTCAAGGAGCACGACAATTCGAGTACCGCCCTAATTGACTTCAAAAACTCGCAGCGCCTTGCGAAAATCTACAGGGCAAACACCTTGTTCCCCGTGCTCGAAGGGAAGCCTTCTTCTCAGCTTGGGTACGATTCATTGAATTTTCTCGAAGACCTCGTCCGCCTACGAACTCGGGATATCATAGCGGAGCTTGCCATTCGTAACAACCACTGGTCGGAAAACCCAGGGTTGCTGATTGTTGAGGACACTTCAGAACTGGCCATAAAACGCATTGATGTATGGCACGCGATTATGGACTTGAAGTTGTTTGAAACCCCCAAGGCAGGATTCTCGTCGGTGGATCGCGACGGCAAAAGTCCTGCCATGTATGAGTATTGGGAAAAGCTTCCAGAGTCTTTACGCCTCTCATTGATCAACGATGGACTCAAGGCGAAAGTCTTCAAATCGTCAACTGCAAGAGCATACGAAAAACTTTACCAAAAGTACCACGCGGAAGATCTCTTTGCCCCGTGCGGGCCCGATTTCTCGCAATATTCAGACGAACTCGTGGATGCATATGCGTCCGGCTCTTTCGATAGAGCAGACGCCAGCAGTGCAAGCACAGGTGAGACTGAAACGCCGAGTTCACCCTCGGATTCCATGTTAGGCGAAGACGAGGATTCGGACGTTCCTGGCGAGGAGGCACGTCAAGACGACTCTGAGTGTCCATTTTCCACAAGAACGAAAGCACAATTACAGCAAACGCTGGGTCAGAGGAAAAGGTCACACAGAGATGTCTTGGTTGAAGAAGCGCTCTTGCAGTGGGAAACGGACTGTTTGGAGCATGCCGACACTGCTGCGGACGCACGATCCGTGCAGTTTCTGCAGCTGTCAAGTCCCGGAGCAATTATAGAAAGCGATACGGAACCCAGCCCCGCAGGAAAAAAGGCCAAAAATAAATTCGGCAAGCACAGCCTTCAAGTTCCCGCCGCGCTACGGGACTTATGGGAATCGGTGGACCTTCCTTCCATTTGCACGGAGGCGGTGCAAGAACTTTGGGACGCCAGTTTTGCAGCGTACTAGCAAATAGATAGACACTAGAGAACAGAAGATTCTACAACTAGAGGACGGGTTCAACTAGAGAACGATGTATGATTCAACAACCATAGACGGATGCGGATTCTAGGGCGTAGTTTTGGACACAACTAGAGAACAGGTGCATGATACTTAGGAAAGAGGTGCATGAAGATTCTATTATGTTGTGGTTGGAAGCACAACTAGAGATCGGGATGCATATTCTATTATGAAGTGAAAACACGACCAGAGATGATTCGATTATGTAAAACACGCCCAGAGGCGATTCTATTGTGGGCCGGAGACGACTCGAGGGGGGTTCTATTTTTGTGCTTGACGAAGTGGAATCTGTGCGCTGCTGGGTGAGTGGGAATCTATACGGCTTGACGAATCGTGATCTATTAGTATTAGTATGTATGTGAGCGACCCATGAGATGGTTCTATTAGTATGTAATGCTGTTGATTGCGAGCATCCCGACGTCAAGGCCGACGAGAATCGCAGTGATAAGGACCAAAATGTCCTTTGTGTGGCGTGCCACGCGGTCGTACCAGCCACTCTCCTTCGCCCCGATCGAGACGGGAATGTAGAACTCGGCGTAGCTCTTGGAGTCGGTCATGTCGTTGAGCACAACCACCAACTCGTAGAGCACGAAGCGTAGTATAAGGTACATCTTGAGCGAGAAGCACGCCCACTTATAGAGCAGAAGCACCCACAGGTTCACCGCAAAGGGGAAGTCGACGTTCACCGTTGCGAACGAGTGGGCAATGAAAACGGGCAAGAACGTGTTGTTGGTGTCCACGAGGATGGCCCGCACCCGCGACGTGCGAGTTTCCTTCTCCAGCACCTCCTTCTTCGCGAGCAACGACTCAATCACAGAGAGCGTCATTGTGAGGAACGGGCAAAACATCTGCCACAACAAAAACACCTTGAGCACGTAGTGCATCTGCGAGTATAGAAGCGACACGCTCGGGCACGTAAGAATGACAAACGCTCCGGCGTTCTGCACCACAAAGAGCGCTATCTCCGCGGGAAGCGTGGACTCGACCAACAACTTGGTCTTGGCTGTGGCTGGAAACCGGATGATGAACAACAAGTTCACCAAATTATGCATAATGTCGAGCACCAACGACTGGGTATTCAAGAAATTGGCGCCGTGGCCGCCTGCGGCAAACACAACCAGCTTCAGCGTGATATACACCGCGATGGGCGCTATAAAGACAACGGCCACGATGGGGTTGTGGACCCAGGTGCACAAAACGGAATCGACAAGGTTGACCGTGCGTGAGAGCTTTGGGCTTATGGGGTCAAAGATACACGACATGGTGGAGGTGTTTGGAAAAAACGGGAGGGAACCGGGCCAGAGTAAATAAGATATAGAAGTATAAAAATTGCCCACATGTCCTGGTCCGGTACAAGAATGAACAATTCAACAAACAGCTCGCATGTCATCCACGTGCAACACCAGAAGTAGTTGTATGCAGCTGCATCCGTGCATAAAATTGCGCCCCAATCAATCAGGGCATGCGCAGAATTTATTGAATGTCCTGCACGGGCACATACTTGTCTGGTTTTTGTTACTGAGACGATCTCTTCGACGCGAGGCTGAATGCTGGCCCCACGCTCGAAGGACATTGCCGACGCTTATATCTGCTGGCGCCACATGTGTGCAAGCACGCACTCGGAATCTTGGCCGTTTCAGGAGGCGTTTCGATCGTCGCAGTTTTTTTGCGCAAGACAATAGAGCTCCCCGCCGCCATAGTCAAAGCAGCAGATATTTCTCTCCATTGAAGCACCAACTCAGCCCCAAATGGCCCGGAGCCCCCTTACGGCGCAGCCCCAATGTGACGTAGCGGGGCGGGGCGTTCTCGCTTGGCGTGCCTAAGCCTCTAGAGCGGTGTGACAGATTTGCACAATGGGTGCGATAAAACGCTACTGAAATGCAGATGCGTCCGGTGTAAGGCTCATCTTGTGATGCTTGGCTGCAATCTGTGGAGGACTTGACAGGTGTAAGCCTTGGTGCCCACTGCGGCGAATTCCGCGCCATTTTGTTTACGATGATCCCCCTCGTCTTTAGCAGGCGTGCAGCATCCGCAGCGTTGCTCCATCTTGGACGATGCACAAACCTGTCATGAGTAGCCGCTTACGGTGTGCCGCATTAGAGCCTGCTTGTAATGCGCCCTGAAGCTGGGGACGCGTCAAATGCCTGCTTGTAATGTCCTTTGCGCTTGGGGGCGCGGCGGCGCGCATGAGAATCCAGCGATCTGGCGAGCACTAGTGATGGCGCAATTCGATGGATGGGCCAACTTTGCACAACTATGAATGCCGTATTCTCTGCGCACATCCACACATCCAGAAACAAGGCGTGTTGCTCACCCGGAGTGTGGCGGCCTTCCCCCCCGCTGCGGCTGAGCCTGCCGCCACATGCAGATCGCTGCTCGTAACTTGAGGCTTACCTGAACAGGTGCGTCAAAGAAGGTCACGCGATGCTACAAAGGAAGACGAAGGGAACAATAGCGCTTGCGATCTGAGCGGGCTTAGCACGCGCTCTTTGTGGCAACTTGTGCTTGATCGGTATACCCATGCACCCTTTCTAATCTACCAAGGTTACTGCCTGCCGGGTGGCCGTAGGGAAGCCAAAACCGCATAAAGGGGAAGTTCATTGTCGCGTCCGTAAAGGTGTTTTTGCTTAATACGTGGTGCAGAGGAGAGCCCGCTTGTGCCTTCCTGGGGCGGAGGCACCCCCTTCTCTTCCGCCCGACAAGTTTTCTCCAGTTGAGATGTTGAAGACCAATCGGGACTTCACGTTCTCCTGTTGCGGATGGAGAAGCCACCAATCCGGAGACCAGGGGGAGATCGCGCCTGGCCACTCTTTGTCACTTGCAACGATCCTCGCCACTCTTTGTTCCATAATGCTCCATTGATACGGCACAGCCTTCAATAGAATCGGCGGCGCATGCATAGGCGAGCGTCACCACACGCTGGATCACGCTGGATCACACCTTGGATCTGGACCGTCACAAGACTACTTGCCTGAATGGTGTTCGCCAATCCTCACCCCTCATCTATGAGAAAGCCATAGTTTGCGCAGCCAAGAGATACGTTCTGCAGCCGTGGGCTACCTGGTCATCGTTCAGTGACCTGAGCGTAGAGCATCTGTGCTTGCTTCTCACGTTCGACATTCCATTCAGCGGCAACCCTGTTCATTCCATTCAGTGCCCTTGGCGATATCCTGTTCGCACGTTCCAAGTCCGAGTAAGGGCATAACATGAAATACCCGAGAAGCCATTTTGCCCATGGGAGAGGGTATGGACATGCGTGAGCCTCTCGTCAGTGTGCGTGTGTGTGTTCCGTTCCTGCTCCAACGCTTGGTCTACTTGTACATGCCTTTACTCTATCTGTGCCTAGCTTGGACAATCAGACATGGCTAGAGCTTGTCAATCTATGACATGTACATGCTAAATTTGGCAACCTGTTGAATTGAACGAACGGACAATTGATCCTCTGGCGTTCATTGCAGCTTTCCGGCTCACGCGAACACAATGCACATCAATACTTGCAGTTTCTCTGCTGCTTCAACTGTGCCAGGGTCGCTGCCACCAGAACTTACTTACTCGCCGACATTGATGCACCGTCATTGAAAAGACTTTACGTTGGTTCCAAGCAATTGGGTTGGCTCCGAGCATTGGGATGCGAATCTGCACCTCCATGCATCGCGGTAAAGGTGCATACGGTGCTCCCACCGTGCGCAGCCGTGTGCGCAGCCGTAGATATGACGCTAAACGTTATAAATAAGCGGGAGGCTGTGCCATGGACTGCATTCGTGTCACTGGCCAGTACTACAATATCGCGCGATTCGCTCCCAAGCCGACCAACGAGTGAACGGTCTACTCCAACACCCCAACGCATTAACCCAGATGAACAGTGTGTGACTATGAAGCATGACATTAATGTGTCCAATCAGGGTTGTCGCCTAGACGTGAACTTGACGAAAATGAGAATTGGTCATTTTGAGTGGGTTCACTTTGAGTGGGTTGATGATGGTGGTGTTGATCGTCATGTTACCCGTTTAGTGCTTCGCACTAAAGGTGGGTGAGTCGTGCGCACGGCCAGGGGTGGTGCACGGGCAGCGTCCTGCACACTGGCGCGGGCTCGTCATGGGTTCCAGACGCTTCGACGAAATTTTGTATAAATACCTGTGCCCGCGCATCTTCCACCACCAACCATGTCTCAAGTCTACTTTGACGTCTCCGCTAACGGCAGCAAGCTCGGCAGAATCACCTTCAAGTTGTACAACAATGTTGTGCCCAAGACCGCCGAGAACTTCAGAGCTCTCTGCACCGGCGAGCAGGGTTTTGGCTACGCCAACTCCACGTTCCACAGAGTGATTCCCCAGTTCATGTTGCAGGGCGGTGACTTCACCAGAGGCAACGGCACTGGCGGCAGATCCATCTACGGCGAGAAGTTTGCCGACGAGAACTTTGCCAAGAAGCACGACAAGCCCGGTTTGTTGTCCATGGCCAACGCCGGCCCCAACACCAACGGCTCGCAGTTCTTTGTGACCACCGTGGCGTGCCCCTGGTTGGACGGCAAGCACGTTGTGTTTGGCGAGGTTGTGGACGGCTTTGACATTGTCAAGAAGATCGAGTCCTACGGTTCCAACTCCGGTGCCACCAAGGCCAGAATCACCATCGACGCCTCTGGCGAGTTGTAAGTAGCAACATACGCGAACGACCCTGTGTAGACCAGACCCTAGGACTAGACCCAGCACACCAGCAACCCAGCGAGTTGTAGCGTTGTGCATTCCGGTGCTACACGTGCGGTAATGTACTAGCCCATTCCATGAGACCATCCCGTGATGATATCTCTATGAGACCAATGGACTCAATGGCTCAATGGCTCAATGGACTCAATGGGGGAGTACTTCTACAATGGTAGATGAGTAGAGCCCAATGAGTACGGCCAAATGGAGTACGTCGGTGTGGCTGATGTCGCAACGTGCAAGCAATTATGCGGTTAGAAGCGTCTCCGCACTCGGAGTAGCCCGCTCCGCGGGCCAGAGAATTGACCTCAAAGAGTAGCCACGCCTTGATCATTGGCTGAATTGATCCTTGGCCGCAATTGATCGACTTCGCCTCACTGTGGTCCGGAGTTGCACCCATCGTTGCTGCAGCCATGCAGGACCCAGTGGTTGCTCCATCCACCTCTAGGCCCACCTTCACCTCTACTCCACCTCTACTCCACCTCTACTCCACCTCTAGCTCCACCTCCAGCCGGACCTCATTGGATGCGTACTATGTCTTGTTCTTGAATTGTCTACGTTGTACGGTCAATGTCTGTTCATTACAACTTAGCCTCAACAGCGTCGTAGCCGCTCACCGAAACGTCGGCACCGGGCTCCACGCCGTAGTAGCTGACGCTGCGGTCGGTGTCCACCACAAACGCATATCTGGCCGTGCGCACACCAAGGCCCTTGGCCGTCAAGTCCAACGAGATGTCGTTGTCGACGGAGAACTTGGCGTTGGGGTCCGACGCAAAGATCACCTTGGGCAAGTCCGCGGACGCGTCCACGTCCGCCTGCTTCAACAACAACTTGCCCCAGGCGTTCTGCACGAACGGGTCGTTGGCACTCACCACCACCACCGTGGCCACGCCCTTCTTCTTCAACTCCGCCAAGTGCAGCAAGTAGGGCGGGATGTGGTTCTCCGTGCACGTGGGCGTGAACGCACCGGGCACCGCCACCACGAGCACCTTGCCTTGCCCGATCAACTTGTCGAGCTTCAAGGGAAGCGGGGTGGAGCACGCCAAGGCGTCCTCCTGCGCGATGGTGGCCAAGTCAATTGGCACGTAGGCAAACTCAATGCCGGTGGGGAACGTGGAACCAGTGGAAATCGCCATTCCGAAAACTTCTTGTGTGTGGTGCCGACGGGGCTGGCTTCTCCGCATTTATATACTTTTCGTCAGCCTGTACGGGGATTGCGACTATGCATGCTTAGTAAACGGCCGTTCTATCCGGCCACACAAACGGCCACACCTATCCGGCCACACCCATCCGGCCACAACCAATGGGTTATTGGAAGCGAGCGAAGTGTTTTTGGCGTAAAGCCATGGCCGGAAAGCCATGGCCGGGACCTTCACTGACATTGCTGTCGCACTGGCAGTATGCGCTTACAGGGCACGACAGACCAGGGCCACCGACACCCAGCACCAGCGTTTCAGTCTTCCGCTTCATCCGTGCTTCCAGTCATCCAACCACGATGAAATGCGCTTGATTCATGTAATTGTAGATTGTAGACGAGAATGGTGGAACGCTGTTTTACAGATACTTGGTGCTATTCATGCGAAATAGAAATGGGCACACTGAGAGGCCTAAGTAAGATATGCCAGCCTAAACGACTCCACTCACTCTACACAGCTCAGTCTAAATATTGCAACCACTTTGCCCTACTATTGTCAATGAGAGGTTAGCTCAAGTACGAAGTGGTGCATCGATGCCCTTGCCTCTACTGCCCTAATGTCTAATACTGTATCAACCTACCATCCTAATGTTCTACACTGCGTTCTACGACATGTTCTATACTGGAACTTTCACTACCCTAAGTTCTATACCGAAAAGTTCTACTAACCTAAGGTCTATGCTGCAACTACTATTCTAACGTTACGTTCATTTCCAGGAGTACGACCAATGTCGAGCAGAGCCCACCTATCTTCGTACGTTGCGCAGTTCACTGAACCAAAGAACGCATCTTCAACACTAGCTTGGAACACGATATCCCGTCCGAACTCGTTCAATGTCCAACACAGCTGTTGCTGTGTTGGCCTAGTCTTGTATGGATCATTGTATTTGCACCCATCCTGCACGCTGGCCACATCACCATCCACCAACCACCCATGTCCTCCGCAAAAGACGACCCGTTCTCCGACCCCGGACGGAGCTCTGAGGACCCGGCCGAGTTCTCCTTGCGCCCGCTACGCATCCAGAAACGCCCCGAAACCAATTCCGCCCCCGCGTCAAGACAATCCTCCCGCCCCACCTCAGACGACTTTGTCTGCCGCCCCATGCGCCTCGGCCTGAGCCTGACGGTGTCCGCGTGGAAGGAGCAGAAGGAGCGCAAGACGTCGACGTCGTCGGAGGCGCCGTCGTCCGTGCTGTCCCACTCGCACAGCAGGCACTCGTCCATCCAGATCAAAAACCTCCCCATCGTGCAGTCACCTCGCCGCAAGTCGCAGGCCGACTTGTCGCAGTTGGACAACATGGTGTTTGCATTGTGCCTCGTGGACTTCCACCACGTGCGCGGGCCCGAGGTGCAGTGGTGGCGCTCCGACTACCACGCCCGCAACGACAACTTGTTCCGCAACCTCCCGTTCCAGGCGTTGCCCGACGGCTCGCACTTGTTCGAGGAGACCTTCTCCAACTTCAACTTGGTGTACGACTTCAAGAACGCCGTGTCCTTGGACGACCTGGCCGACGTGGACCTGTTTCGGGGCAACCCCAACCACTTGGAGACATTGTTCGGGTGCCTGTGCGTGCGCCAGGTCAAGACGTCCGACTTGTCGTCGGAGGAGTTGGAGCGCAACAAGGACATCACCCGCCTGATTGTGCAGAAGGCGGTGGTGGTGATCACCCGCAAGCAGCCCATCTTCACCAAGATCAAGGAGAAGTTGTCCATCATCACCCACAGCTTCTTCCAGCAGACGAACTTCTCCAACTTCGACCTCCTCGAGAGCCTCTTTGACAACCTCAACGACCTGTTCAAGCTTCTGGGCGAGGAGGACTTTGTCGTCAAGGACGACCCCACGGACCTCGCCGCCAACGAGCGCCAGGAGGAGTATTTCGTCAACCTCAACTTGCGCGAGATCCTCGCAGAGTTCAAGAACGACATGCTCGTCATCTTGAAGGCGCTCTTGCTCGAGAAGCGTGTTTTAATCTACTCCAACAACAACTTGGAGCTCCTCACCCAGTTCCAGAACAACCTCATTGCACTCATCCCGAACCTTTTGAACAACCTTGAGCTTTCCGGGAGCCCTTTGATAGACTATACAGAGAAGTACTCGCCGCTCCAGAAGCCTACATCGTTGAAGACAAACGACCGGCGCTCGTTCTTGAGCTTCTTCGGCCTTCCGCTACAAGTGTTCAACACAAAAGGCTCGTTCTGGAACCCGTACCTACCTCTCCAGCAGTTGGAGGAACTCTCTGCAAAGACATTCATGGTGGGGTGCTCGAATCTACTCATTGTTAATCAGCTGGCCTCGTTCAAGGTTGACCTATTGGTCAATTTGGACACCCGCCAGGTCACATACCCCATGACACGCCCCGAGGAGCTCAGACTTTCCACATTGGACAAGAAATTCATCAGCATCTTGCTCTCCACTAATCGCAGCCGCGAGTCTTACATCGGGAGCGATGACTACATTCGCTATCAGTTCGAGGACTACATTCGGAGCATGTTGGCGGCCACCCGCTTCAGTCAATACGTGGAGAGATTCCATGTGGCACCTCCAGGATTTGACACCCAAGCGGACAAGAACCTCGGCAACTTGAAAAACTTCAATCACCAGTTCATAACCGCATGGTTTGAGACCGAAAACTACAAAATTTGGAATGCGGTTTGCGATGAGTTCATTTTCAATTTCCACGACCCTGCTCACATAGCCAGTGGAATGTCGGAAGGTGCCCTGTACAACTTCTCCGGTCTTTTCTCTTCGTTCAAGAAGGCTCCGCAACCTACGTTGAGTCTCTCTGAACGAGCTAATCAATACTTTTCGCATGCCCAAAAACCACAGAAATTTCTTTCTGACGAGAGTGAAGGGCAAGATCATACCCCAAATTTGGAGCCCAAGAAATCAAACAGCTCTAAGACTGGCTGGGGCTGGGGCTTCAAGAAATGAGGCCTTGTGTACAGGACGATGAGATGATTTGGGAAGTTGTGAAAATCATCGCTCAGCACCTAGAATGAAGCATCCATTCCAGATTTTAGTGGCGGACAAGCGCAATGAACACTTGTTTGTTTCGGTGAAGAACCACCTTTTGGTTTTCCGTCTTGCGGACGGGAAATTGGTGGGCTCTTGGATGGACACTGTGGATCTACAAACTATCCAAGCGGAAAAGTTTCGGGCCAAGAGAGCGGAGGAGAAACGTCTTCGTGAAGCGACCCCAGACCAGCAGCCCAGCAAGAGAGCAAAGACAAACAAGAAGGAGCCCAAGATCCCTGTTCCCGGACCTGGTGCGCCGATCATTTACAATTACATTCGCTCCATTTGTTTGACGAGAAACGAAAAATACATCATCGGAACCACAGACAGCGACAAGGCTGTTGTGATTCTCAGCATCGATTTTACGAAGGACAATTGTCTTAGCCTAGTGAAGCGCCAGGTGTTCCCCAAAAGACCCTGTGCTGTGCTGACCACAGTTGATGACAAGAGCTTAGTGTTGGCTGACAAGTTTGGCGATGTTTACGAATTGCCTATCGATGCGTCGGCTCCTGTTGATGAAAAGGAACTTGTACCAATTTTGGGTCATGTTTCTATGTTGAGTGATGTTTTGGTGGCCGAGCACGAAGGCAAGCAGTTCATCCTTACCGGCGACAGAGACGAGCATATTAAGGTGACACACTATCCTAAATCCTACGTGGTCAAGCACTGGCTTTTTGGTCACCACGAATTTGTTTCTACCTTGCATTCTTGCAACTTCGGTGAAAATATACTAGTGAGTGGGGGTGGAGATGACTATTTGATGTTGTGGAACTGGTGGACGAATGAGATTCTCGCCAGAGTGGAGCTCCGTGAATTGGTTCTGCCCTTTTTGAATGACTCGCATTTGCCTCCTGAGAGGTTCTTGCAAGAGGATTCGCCTACGGAGATCTCCATTGCAAGGGTGGCCTCGTTGACGAATAACGGCGAAAATTTGTTGATCGTGTTGGCCGAGAACACCAAATGTCTTTTAACTTTCGTTGTTGGAGAGGACTTTAGTGTCACCCACAAGCAAACGCTTACTAGTGACTACTCGATCATCGACTTCGCCGTTGTGAACAACACTGTTGTGGCTGCTGTCGACGTTGAGTCGGACGACCACCTACTTGAACTCTACAAATTCAACCAGGAGAATTTGTTGGAAGCTGAAGATACGGACATTGCCAAGACAATCTCGCTTGCTAGTACTTGCGAAGTCGAAGGCCGCAATGACTTCTATCCCTTGTACTATGTCAGCACATTGAGAAAGAGAAGCGAACACTAAGGTGGCACATCTTTTAATTCAATATCAATAATAAACTTGCATTCTATAAGGTAACTTTGAAGCCACGCTCAAATATTTTCCTCTGCTTTTTCCTCCTCTTCTTCGACAAAACCACCCTCCTTACTCAAAGAGTAGAAGAGGGAGTCCTTGCGTTTCAAAAGGTTTTCGGGGGTGTCGAACTCTGCAACCTCTCCCTTTTCTAGAACGATAATTCTGTCTGAGTCCATAATGGTGTTCAATCTATGGGCGATTGTCAAAATGGTTCTGTCTTTGAACTCGCTTCTGATTGTTTGCTGCAACAATTGGTCAGTTTCCACATCAACAGCTGCAGTGGCTTCATCCAAAACTAAGATATGCGAAGGAATTAACAATGCTCTAGCGAGGCACATCAACTGTCTTTGTCCAACGGACAAATTGGAGCCACCCTCACTCATTTTCACATCAAGAGCAGAGGCCATGTCCTTGTCCTCCTCTCCCCTTCCAGCATACATTTTCAAAACATGATCCTTCAAATGTGATAATTCCAAAGCCTTCCACAATTGTTCGTCAGTGTAGCATTCGGTGGGGTCTAAATTGGATCTGATCGAACCCTCAAAGACCTGAGCGTCTTGGGGAATGATCGACAACTTGTGTCTCAAGTCTTCCAACCCAATCTTGCTGGTATTTAAGTCATCAATATCGATATGGCCATCAGTGGCTTCAATGATTCTGAACAAAGCGAGTGTCAACGAAGACTTCCCTGCTCCGGTTCTACCGACAATACCAACCTTTTCGTGTGGTTTGACAGACAAGGAGATGCCTCTCAAGACAAGGTCCAATTCAGGCCTGTATCTCGTAGAGTAATTGTTGAACACAACCTCACCGTTTTGAGGCCAAGTTTCCGCTGGTCTGCAGTCTTCGATAATTTCCGGCGCCTCAGGAGTCAATCTCGAGTACTCCATAACTCTTTCAACAGAAACGATGTTAGTTTCGACCTCAACAGTCATTCTCACAATCCAGTTCAAAGACTGGGTAACCTGCAAGGAATAAGAGACAGATAAACCAACCAAACCGGCACTGATACGCCCACTCTTCAAACTCAAGATCGCCAATCCAGAAGCACCCAAGATGATGAGAGAACCCAAGAATTCCAATCTGACTGCCAACCATCTGTTAGCGTTGATAGATGGATGGTAAGCACGCAAATTCTTGTCTATTCTGGAACGGTTCAAGAACTTAAATCTCTCTTCTTGGCCGTAGGCACGGATGATCGAAACACCGTTTAATGATTCTTGGAAGTTCGCATAAATTGGCGACCTCGACACAGAGTCCAAACGACGCAATTCTCTGGAGGTCTTGAGGTAGTACTGTTGGTAGTAAACGTACAACACACCCAATGGACCAGCAATGAAAATAAACTGCCAGGTCGAGAAGCAAATGACAAAAATGGTAAACATCACTTTGGCGGTGTTGCTGAAGAACATTCCGAAGACTCTGCCCAAGATTTCGTCAATCTTGTAAATATCGTTCGAAAATCTGTTCAAAATACGTCCAATAGGAGTTGTTTCGAAAAATGACATTGGCGCTCTGAGAACACTTTTGGCCATACCATTGTGCAACTTGGTAGATCCCTGAATCGTGCAGAATATCCACATGAAGCAGGATTGAGTCAAAGTACAGAAAGCAAAACCCACACCCAACAAGAAGTAGATACCCAAATACTTCCCGACTTGTGGATTGTTTCCATGGGAAGTGTTAACCTCTGACCAGTGCTTCAACCAAACGCTCGAGGCGACATTGAACGACATCGAACAGATAGTAGTAGTCAAAAAGATGGCGACATTGACAGGGTTGCATGCCATGGCGTACTCTTTGTAGACTTCCCATTTCACTTGGCCCTGCTCGGAGCGCTCTTTTCTAGCCTTAGCGTCATCATCATCCGCCTCGTCGTCTTCCTGCTCCAAAAGCAACTGCTCCTCGTCCGTAAGGAGCGGAGCTTCCGAAGCTCTTCTCAAACTGCGAACGTCCATTTCCGACTCATTGTCCAAGTAGGAGTAATCAACATTGTCCTTGGGTTCTTCGATTTCAGGAGTGATCTTCTCACCCTTCGTCGAGTTAGCAGACGAGGCAACAGTAGAAGAGCTTTTTGTGCCCTTACCAAAGTCGATAATGAGCTGGCGCAATTGACTCTTGTCGTGAGACATAATATCCAAGTAGCCACCTTGTTCAACAATCATACCGTCCTTCACCATGTACATGTTGTCAGCAATACTCAAAACATGGATAGCGTTAGTAGCCAAAACCTTAGCCTTGGACTTCAACAAACCATTAGGACCCAAAACGTGATCAATCAAATGTCTTCCGACGTGTTCGTCCACAGCACTCAATGGGTCATCAAGCAAGTAAACGTCAGCCCTAGCGTACACAGCTCTAGCCAACGCAAGTCTTGCCTTCTGGCCACCAGATAAAGAAATACCCTTTTCTCCCACTTCAGTTTTGTCACCCTTTGGCAAGATCTTCAAATCCACAGTCAAAGCACATGCTTTCAAAACGTGTTGATAAAACTCGGGGTCGTATTTGTGTCCAAACAAAATGTTCTCCTTCACAGATCCATTGATGACCCAAGGAACTTGAGAAACATAAGCAACTTTACCGTTGACCTTTACTTCGCCGTCAAGCTTGTACAAGTCACCCAAGAGACATTGGAGAATGGAGGACTTACCAGAGCCCACTCTGCCAACAATGCAGTCCAAGGACCCTTTCTTAACTTCAAGATTGATGTTGGACAAAGCCACCTTGTACGACTCTTCACCCTTTTGCTTGGACCACAAAAACGTTCCGTTCTTTACAGAAACAGCAATGTCGCCGATCTTTTCAGCCTTTGGACCTTTCAGAACCGCGTTCACTTGCAACTCGGGACTAGTGAGGAACTTTGTCAATCTCGAAACAGCCACTTGAGCTTCAACAATGTTGGTAATCACCATTGGAACCACGGCCAATGGGAAGGAAAGCAAATTGAACAAAGACAACGCAGGGAAGACGACATCAGTAGACAAGCTGGCGTTCTTGTTCAACAAAACGAATAAACCAAAAGTCGAGCACGACACCAAGAATGGAGCCAAGTTCCAAGAAAACATGGAAACGGAACTGAAAATGCCCATGCGCTTCAAGTTGGCCAACTCCTTGTCATTTCTGACGTGGTTCAACTTGCTCAAGTAGGGCAACTCCCAGCCGTACAACTTGAGACTCTTGATGTTGTTCAAGATTTCCGAGATCAAGCGCGATCTCTCATCCTTAAACTTCATCTGAGTTTTCTGCAAGCTTCTCTGCTTTCTGGCGATGACTGCGTTCAATGGGATCATGATGACCATGATAAGCACACCGGCCCACATGGAGTTTCCAAGTAATCCATGGAGAGAATACAAGCACAAGATGATCTGGAAAGGACCCGACCAAACAATCTGCAAATTCTGCACCAAGTCCTGCAATCTCTGCACATCGACGGACATCAAGTTCACAATGTCACCAGTGTTGGACGCCTGCTTCGTCTCGTTGGAAAGCACCAACGACTTGTCGTAGACAACAGCAGTCAATGCGGACTTGATCTTCATGCCCATATCAAACGCCCTTTGGAAGTACTGATGCAAGAAAGCGGTTTGGGTGACAGAAACGGCGAACATGGCGCCCGCAATCATCAAACCGCGCGTGAGCGGCAATGGGTCGCCCTCCTTTGCGGATTCCGAGTAGTCATTCACGAACCGAATCAACAAGCGGAGCAATTGCGGCTGGATGAACGCCAAGGCGTCCTGCAAGAACTTGAAGAGACCGCCAATGAGGAAGGGCAAGGCAAACGCCTTGGAGATTGCCCAGAACAACGAAGGGGACGACTGGCTCTTCCAGTAGTGGTAGAAGAGGTCCGACGTGTGCGACGACTTGAGTTCGGCGGGCAAGAAGGGCAAGTCCACCTCGGTCAAGTACTGCAAGAAGCCCTTTCTCATCAATGGCGCCATCCAGTTGAACGAGATACGCGAGAACACGTTGGCCCTGTCGAAGGGCGAGAGGCTGGCCTTCGTCCCGTAGGGAGCCAACGGCTCGGGAGGAAACTGGGTCTCGAGAGCCAAGAGGAGGAACGCGTTGGCAGCCGCCAAAATCGAAAGCGTAGCGAAGGGCGTGTGAAGGTCCGAGCGCAAGTTCAACGCCACCGCTCTGCCGCCGTGGAACAACACCTGGAAGAGCCAGAAGAAAAGAAGCACGCCGTTGGACACGCTGGACTTGAACTGCTCCAAATAATGAATCACGTACGCCACGCCGGTGCCCACGGCGTTGACCGCGAGCGCAGTCTTGAGGATGTCGTAGGGAGCACCGTAGGCCAGAACCAACGCCACCGCAAACACAATCTGCAACGCAGTGAGCGCCAATTTCACGTAAAACAGCCAGCTCACCTTGTTGCCGGTGGAGATCTTCTTCGCTCTGAGAAGCTTCACCTGGTACAAACCCGTCACCACCATGAGCGCGCCGGCCACCAAGTACAAGATCCCCAGGTAGAAGCACGGGGTCAAGTCGCTGTAGATGGACGAAAGTGGCCCCCAGCCGTCTTCACATGTGCACGAGAGCCAAGTGGGCACATTGGGAGCAGGCAAAGTGGAGTTTGCCTTGGCGGGCGAGTCTTGAGCGACGAGGAACGGCACGTTCGCTAAGCCGTCCCAATTAAGAAATTGCGGATGCTGGGCTCCGTCGAGCTGTTCCATAGTGGCAATGAGGAACGAAAAGTGAGAAGCGCTTACAAATTGGTCCAGCGCGGCTATCCATCGACGAGGTGCATACAAGCTATCGACGGCTGTATGTCGGAGATTCGGACCTTGTCCGCGCAACGTCCGTGTCGATGCGAAGCCGCCGAGAAGCCGAAGTTGTGGTGCAATTTTTCTCTTCTGAATTTCGTAGACTTCTCAGCATTTCGTAGACTTCTATGCAAAGAGGGATCTCTTGCTGGAGAAGTTCTGGTCAGAGTAAGTGTGTTCCTCAGCGAAGCCTTGTATCCTTCGGTGGCCGTCCGCGAAGTGGAGAAGCGAGGTGGAGAAGCGAGGTGGAGAACTTGGCCGGATGAGGCGGAACAGTTCACATTGCCTTTGACTTCTGGTCAACGTAGGCAGCGGGGCCTACACCTGCAACTTGGATGATCAGTTCGCGGGGATCTCATAAACTTCGCCCTATGGACTAGATGAACTGAGGAAGGTGTTATCCCAATCTCGCATGGTCGCATAATGACATTCTTTGACGAGTACCGGCCCGTCCGGGTTTGTAACACTACGTAGAGTCTGCCATTCGCTCGTTGTCGATCCGATTGGTCGCAACAGTGAGGCATGTCTCTACTCAGAAGTGAGATTATGCACCATGCGATACATACATGGAATGATCATAGAGATGTCCAAAATGGAATAGTTGTACCGGATCAGAATGATACAACGCCATGATACAAAGAGCAGAGGTCGAATTGAAGAATGTCGGTAAGAATTTCGGGTGGTTTCACTGGCAACGCATTTTGCAACCACGGTTGCGCTCTTTGCCAGGAACTCACGTGACTGACCAAGACCAGTACCGAAGCCATGTTTGACGTCGAGTAGGTTTACACAGTAAGAGCTCGAAGATCTTCATTGAAAGCAGCTGGACCGTCACTCTATGAGAGACCATCCAGACGCTTCGCCCACGGTGAGTCTATTATCAAAGATTGAGCAGTTAGCTTGCTGAAGGCTCGTCAGGCAGCGTAACTATTTTGAGAGAAATCATCAAATGAGCATGCAGAGTTGCATACATGTCAAATGCTCGCCAAGCACCACGCCAGGTGCTCGTCCCACTGCAGCCCACGGAGCCGCAGCAATGGTGGTATTCCCAATGAAGCCCAGCTATGAGATTGGCGTAACCAATGACGCCGGAATTGCATGCCTACAGAGCCGCAGCAATGAGATTGGCATGCAAAGTAGGGTGCGCAGTCGGTATTTTGAATGATGACGGCGATGATCGCCAACTTTTGAGCACTCGCAATCAAGTAACGTGCTTACTTGAACAAGCGCTTGAGGCGCGACAGCTTTTTGTCTTTTGTGGGGGAGTCCGGAGAGATGTCTGTGGCATATTGGTTGACTCTCTTCTGGTAGTGCAGTGGTGCGGACGCGCTCGGCTCGCTGTGCGGCAACTGGGGATTGACAATCAGCTGCCCGAAGCCACCTCCTACAGCCAGCGAAGGACGAGACTTGCCGCTTGATGAGCGGGAGTGTGACGCGGAGCTCTGGGTGCCGTTCCTGGAGCTGCTGGGCGGCGCGGCCGCCACCGGCGGCGGCTTGGGCACCTCGAAGAGGTGGTCAGGTGCGCGGCTGATGGCCATGGAGAGTTCTGTCGAGAGCGGAATATCCAAGTTGTCGAGGTTCTTCACGTCGTCGATGCTCTGGAGGCCAATGAGGAAGTCGCGCGGCTTCAAGATGCACTCGGAGCCCAAGAAGAAGTCCTTGTTCAACGAGTTGGAGAGCTCGTACACCGAGCGCACCTCCGAGAGGGTGACGCCGCCGGCGACAAAGCAGAAGATGCGCTGGCGGTTGCGGGCGTTGGGCAACGCGCCGGACTTGGACGCGGGCGCCCACGACGCCTTGATGCGGGCGTTGCGCAACGAGCCCGAGGACTCGAGCGCGGAGCGGCTGGGCGCGTCGTCCTCCAACGGCTTGTCGCGGAAGTACGGAAACCAGTTTTCGTCCAACTCGTAGCGCGCCGCGTTGTAGAGCACGCGCTTGATGCCCGGGGCAAAGCGCGAGGTGTTGTAGGTGCCGTCGTTGTTGATGGTGTGGAAGGTCTGGCGCACGACCTTCTTGTCCTTGGTGGACTTTTTGACGATGGGGAAGTCCATCTTGTGGAGGTTGAAGAAGCAGCGCAGCACGAGCGACACGATCTGGTTGTCCTTGACGCCGATGAAGCGCGCGAGCTTGACAAAGTCCGCCTCCACCAAGCCGCCGCGGTAGAGCGCGTAGATGAGCACGAGGCGCACCTTGTCGTTGACGTGCAAGTCGTCGCGCGCGAGGAGCACCACCAAGTCGCCGTGGAGGTTCTTGCTGCGCACGCCCTCGAACAGCGTGCCGTCGGCGGTGCACGTCTGCTCAAAGTCCGCGGCGAACTCGGCCAACTTGCGCGTGGCGTTGATGTCCAAGCACTCGTCGATGAGCGTCTTGTGGAGCGTCACCTCGCGGCGCTCGGTGTCGAAGCCCAGCAAGTGCGCCACCACGTACATCAAGTCCGACGACGTCTTGGCCTTGGCGCGGTCCACCATCATGGGGTTGTTCTTGATCAAGTCGCTGATGCGCGAGATGATGAGCTCGGACGCCTCGATGATGTGCGTGTGACGGAGGGCCACCCACGTCTCGTCGTCCTCGGAGTCCAACGTGGTGTCCACCTCGGACGTCTCGCCCTTCTCGTTCTCGCTGGTGAACGTGTAGCGGCCGCGGCGCTCCAAGCCCTCCACGATGTCCATGGCCATGGCCTGGTACGTGAACTCGTGGAGCAACGGCGCAAAGAGGTCCAACGTGCGGTCGCAGATGAGCAAGATGGCGCGCGGCGCGCCGTCGTGCGCCTGCGGCGGGTAGTCCGCGTTGGCGCGGCAGTAGTCGTCGAGCTGCCGCTGCACCTCGTCGGCGAGGATCTCGGGCAACCGCGCCGCCTGGTGCGTGGACTCGGGCAGCGCGTAGAAGCGCACGAGCGGGTACTCGCCCGCCACCACCACCGCGTTGACGATGGCCCGCGCGCTGCGGCGGATCTGCGCGAGCACCAAGTCCGCGCAGTTTTCGTTCCAGTAGATGGGCATGGCGTTCGGGGTGTCGCGGTCCACCAAGAACACCCGGCTCTCGGCGGGCACCATGCACGCATGGACAAACGCCACTGCGCGGCCGCCGTCGAAGTAGCGCAGAACGTCCGGGTTCTGGAGGAACTTGGCCAGCTGGAACATGCGGCTGGCCTGCTCGTCCCACTGCAGAAAGGGGAGGAAGAGCCCGTGGCCCAGCTTGTAGCGGGCGGTGTGCACGTCGGCGACGATGCAGTTGAGGTTGTACACCAGCGGCTCCACGAGGTAGACCGCCTGCAAGTACGGCGAGAGGCGGCGGCGGGCGTCGATGAGCTCGACGGTGGTGACGATGCGGAGAAGCTCGTCCTTGGCCACCACCGCGAGCACCGCGGCCTCTGTTTTGCGGTCGAGCACCAATGCGTAGAGCCCGGGCGGGCGCGCCACCTCGCGGAGCTTGCCGACGAGGTACTCGTGCTGGAGGGCGCGGAGCGACAGCGGGTCCGGCTTCATGTTGAGGTTAGTCGCAGTGCGAAACTCCACCGATAGCCACAACTACGAGAGGTGCAGGCAGAGGAAGCAGATGAGCGCCGATCGGCACGTGTCCATTGTCGGGCAACCGCGATGCCCTGGACGTGGGGCAGATCGGATCAGGGCTTGGGGCATGGGGCATGGGGCATGGGCATGGGCACGGGGCTGGATCAGGGCCATGAGATCAATTGCCCAAAATGGAGATCAGGCAGAGAAATCACAGCGAGGCAGGAGAGATCACAGCGAGGCAGGAGTTCAGGCGAACAAGTAGGCTAGTAGAAGAGGTGGCGGAGACGAGGGTGAGAGAGTAGAGCATGAGCATTGAGCAGCAAGTTAGAATTGAGCAATTGCGAGAGGTAGAGCAAGGACGAGGTGCGTCGAGGTATAGAGTAGAGATAGTGGGGACAGTGTGGAGGTGAGTGTGGAGGTGAGTGTGAAGAGTTCTAGTGGGTGGTAGAGTTACAGCATGGAATGAGCAAGATGATGTAGTGCGAGACAGAGATGGTGAATGCGAGATCAGCATGAGGAATTCACGTGGACGCGAGGGAGAGGTAGTGGTGAGGAGAGTGAGGAATCAGATGCACGTAGAGGTGAAGCGAGGTAGACGTAGAGTGAAGTGAGCTGTAGAGTGAGGTGAATTGCTTCCGCGTGATTAGAAATGTGGAGGTGAGTAGAAGTGCGGTAGAGCAAACGTAGAGGTGTAAAGGTGAAGGATATGTGAGAGAGGCGAGTGAGAAAAAGTGATGCACATGTGAGAGAGGTGAGTGAGAAAAAGTGAGGTAGAGGTGAGTGAAGTAAAAGTGAGGAAGAAGTGAGTGAGGGAGTGAGGTAGAGGCAGAAGTGAGGTAGAGGTAGGGTCCAGGTAGAGGTAGAAGTAGAGCCAGAAGTAGAGGTGAGTATAGGTGAGGTGAAGTAGAGGTGAGTATAGGTGAGGTAAGGTGGTAAGGTGGGTAAGGTGGGTAAGTGGGCAAGGTGGGCAAGGACTTGAAATTGATGTGAGCCAATGGTGACGTAAAGGTGAGGTACAGGTGAGATAGAGCTGAGGTAGAAGAGGTGGAGAAGTAGAGAAGAGAAGTAGAGGTGAGGTAGAGGTAGACGTGAGGAATCTTTTGGTAGTGGTAGAGGTTGTGGTGGGTAGAGGTGGTAGACGTGGTAAAGGTGGTAGTGGTCGTTCTGGGTAAGTGCTCGGTAGGGCAGGCGACGTGTCGAGCAATGGAGTGCAGATGTCGTGCGGCTAGCCTCGCTAGACTATTCAGCCCTCCACGTAACGCAAACGTAACGTAAACGCAAACGTAAACGAAAACGAAAACGAAAACGAAAACGTAAAGGTAAACGTAACGAAACGTAGCCTCCGATCCACACCTCTCTCCATCCGCCTGTTCTCATCTCTCGCTCGGTCCTCTATTCTCTGTCTGCCCCACCTCTTCTCTCGCACCTGCAAATCGCGAACAACATGCTTGAACGCCTGCTCGACAGGCCCGACAGGGACCTGACCCCGCTCGTGCTCCTCTACATCGCCGGCTGGTACCTCTTCTCCATGTCCATCTCCATCTACAACAAGTGGATGTTCGGCCGCGGCCTCAGCTTCCGCTTCCCGTTGTTCGTCACCGCGTTCCACCAGGTGTGCCTCTTCATGCTCTCGTCCGCGGTGCTCTACTTCCGCCCGAAGATGCGCCCGGCGGCCAACGCCTCGCCGCGCTTCGCCGCGTCGCTCGCCATGCCCATCGCCATGTACGCGGCGCAGATCTTGCCGTGCGCCGCAGCGTCCGCCGGCGACATTGGCCTCTCCAACGTGTCGCTCGAGTACATCTCGTTGTCGCTCTACACCATGCTCAAGACGTCCAGCCTCATCTTCGTGCTCGTGTTCGGGCTCTTGTTCCGCTTGGAGCGCTTCAGCTGGCGCCTCGTGGTGATTGTCATGGTGATGTGCGCGTCGGTGATGATGATGACGCGGCGGCCCGAGCTGGCGGCCAACGCGCCCGACGACGACTACCAGCCCATCGGCATCGTGTTGATCCTCGCGGCGTCCGTGGTGCTGGGCTTGCGCTGGTCGTTCACGCAGTTGTTGCTCAAGAAGAACGACTTCACCAAGCACCCGATCCTGACCATCTTCTACATCCTGCCCGCCATCACCGTGGTGTTGTTTGCATTTGCGCTCGTGTTCGAGGGCTGGGCCGAGTTCACCACCCTGCCCATCTGGGACGTCAAGGGCACCTGGGGCACCTTGCTCCTCATGGTCATCCCGGGGCTTCTTGCGTTCCTCATGACCCTCTGCGAGTTCCAGCTCCTCCTGGTGGCCCAGGTGTTGACGCTCTCCATCGCGGGCATCTTCAAGGAGCTCCTCACCATCATGCTCGGCCTGGTGATCTTCGGCGACACCCTCAGCGTGTTGAACTGCATCGGCTTGGTCATCACCTTCCTCGACATCTTGTGCTACAACTACTTCCGCTACGTGGAGACCAGCGCGCCCAGCTACACCGCGGTGCCCGACCTGGAGAGCGCGCCCGCGGGCGAGAGCATCGAGTTGAAGCGCCACTAACTAGACATAGCTCCCACGAGCCAACGCGAGCCAGGCTAGTCCAGGCTAGTCAACACGCTGGCCACGCCAGCTACTAGATAGGAGCATACAGGCCCACAAGCGCGTGTCCCACTGCTGCTTGGCTCCAACTACATACACCTGGCCACGACAGCACGGACAACGGCACCGGCCACGGGCCAACAGGTACCACTGGCTAGCTGGTGCCACTGGCCAGTCGGTGCCTTGGCACATGGCCCCTACACTTGGCAATTAGTCCATTTATTCTATTTTTCACGCGAGCGTGACCACCACAATCCCTCCGATCATCATAAGCAAATAGAGCACATACGACCGGTCTCTGTAGTCTGTAGTGGATGTGCCCGGCGACGACGTACGCGCGTTGGCCGCGGTCGCGCTGCCGCTGCTGGTGGTGTCGGTGACCTCGGTGATGTACACCTCGCCCGAGCTGATGACCACGCCCGTGAGGCGCGACGGGATGGTGTCGTCGGCGGAGCCGTTGGCGCTGAAGAAGGTCATGGTGTACGACAGCGACGCGTTGACGGACGTGGCGAACGGGATGTACCCCGAGGAGATGTAGGCCACGGTGCCGTTGGCGGGCTGCGACGCCGTGAAGCGCGTGCTAAAGGCCAGCGCGGACGCCAGGAACAGGTAGTCCGTGGCGTTGATGTGCAAGTCTGGGTTGGCGTTGGCCAACGCGAGGTTGCCCTGCTCGTTGTCCATGGCCATGTACACGTACAGGATGAACGGGAGCCCCAACGACAGATAGCCGAGCAACAGCGACGGCAAGATGTTGAGGTAGCACGCGCGGCCGCCGTCGGAGAAGTACAAGAACGAGCTGCCGTAGTAGGCGTCGATCATGAACTCGGAGAGCGGGATGGACACCGTGAGCGGCCCGAAGCGGAAGTCCACCATGGCGCTGCTGTCCGCGATGTCCGAGCACCGCACGATCCACCGGTTGCGCTCGCTGTTGTAGTAGGCGTTGGCCTGCACCGCGAGCTGGATGATGATGTCCAAGGGCAAGAACGAGAACAGGAGGCGCAGGTCGAGCACCAACGGGAACGCGTCGAGCGGGAAGAGCGACACCAGCGCGGACGTGTTCTCGTTGCGGAGAATGAGGTCGTCGAGCGCCACGATCGGGAGCGGCCGGTCGGTGTCGGCGTCCCACCCGGCGTGCGGGATCTGCGGGAACAGGTAGAGGCTGCCCGTGTAGTAGCGCTTGTCGACCGCGCCCAAGAGAAGCGCGCCCGCGGCGCCGTCGAGGTTGGCGTAGTCGGAGAAGTACGCCAGGTACCCGTGGCCCAAGATGTAGCCCTGCGCGAGCACGCGGTCGAGGAGCCCCGTGCCCTGCGGGTGCGGCGCCAAGCCCACGCCGCCCACGAGCTTGTTGGTGTCGGACACGAGCACGAAGCTGAAGTTGTCCAACGGCACGCCCACGTTGTCGGCGGTGCCGAGGGTGAAGTTGACCGCGGTGAGCACGCCCGTGGCCAGCACGCCGTTCGGGTACGGCACCGCGTACGTCGACGTCTGCGTGACCGCGGCCTCGGCCGTCACCGTGGCGTTGCCCAGCGTGTAGGTGGTGACGGGGAAGTACGCGCCGTCCAAGTAGCACTCGTTGATGTTCCACGTCTCGGACTCCGCGGTGAACGACAGCGGGAGCAGCAGCGCGGTCTCGGTGGCGAGGTACAGCTGGAGCACCGTGCAGTCGACGATGGAGTTGCCGTTGATGAGCCACACGTCGGGCTGGAGAAAGTCCACGCGCCCAGCCACCTCGTTGCCGTCGGCGTCCGTGAGGTGCGCGTTGAAGTAGTAGTCGCCCAGCGGCACCGCGAGCGGCACGGTGATGAACGACGGGCTGGCGAGCGCGGCCGCTAGCCACGCGAGGAGGAGAAGCATCGCCGTGTAGTTGTAGTAGCGCGCAGGTTACGTCATTCGCGCTATAATATATGGGTACATGGTAGACGAGGGGGGCTTAGAGCGCAGAGCATACGGTGGCTACGTGCCTACATGTGGCCTGGGCACAGCTTGGCCGATTTGGGCACGTCTCGGGCTACAACTCGGGTCCAACTCGGGTACGGGCTAGGGTGGAGCAGACGAAGTGAGATCGTGTACAGGAGGACAATGGCAGCGTGAAACGATGTCGGCCGGCCCATGATCGTGCGGCCATGATCGTGTAAGTACATACGTATGTACGTCTGTCCGTACGTTGCGTTGCACGTTGCGTTGCGGCTTCGTTGCAGGTACGTGCGTGTAGTACAATGGTATGAAGGAGCAGACCCGGTAGTGGTGTACCTAACGAATCGGAACATATACTGAGGTGTAGGCTCAGAGAGCAGGTGTGAAGTGTGTAGAGGGTAGAGTGTAGTGGGTAGAGTGGGCATAGTGTAGGTGTGTGGTAGTGGAGGGAGGTAGGTAGGTGGTGTAGGGTAGAGGGTGTAGGGATTAGAGAGGCTGAGACGTTGGCCAAATTTAGATGCTGAGATGGCGGGGTGCAACGGCCATCGCGGCGCCTGCAGGAGCATACTGTTCCCGAGTGGGCCGGCTCCCTAGCCAGTAGCCTACCAGGTCTGATCGACAAACCTTAAGGCAACTGTGGTGGTGTGTCGGTAGATGTAAATGGGTGTGTTGGTGCTTGGGTGTGGTGTTGGTGGTGGTGGTGGTGTTGGCTGGTCAGTCCACCGATAACGGCTTTTCACTCTCACGATACATCTACGTCCATCTACGTACATCTCTACGTCCCTTCGACGTACCTCCCACGTTCCCTTGTATTCTCCACTACATACCTCTTGCCCTTCAGAAGTTGTTGTAGGCTTGGCTTCAGAATGTTCCTGCTTCAGACAGTTCTTCGGCTGGCTCATTGTGACTTATCGTGCCTGCACCTGGCATCACAACATCACGACGTACCACCATGAACGTGCGTAAGAGCGGGAAGAAGCGCAGAATCAAGATCGGCATCCGCCCGCAGCTCATCATCTTGGTCGGCTTCTCCTCCCTCTTCTCCTTGTTGATCTTGGCCTGTGTGTGCGGCGTCTTCTTCTCCAAGAACTTGTCCAACCTCCGCGCCGACCGCTTGGGCGTCATCTCCGAGCTCAAGGCCACCCAGGTCAAGCAGCTGCTCCAGTACACATACTACCAGGTGCTCTGGCTCTCCCAGACCGACGCCATCACCCAGCCGCTCTCCTACTATCGCGCGGGCAACAAGTCGCTGTCGGTGTTTGCAGACGCCCAGTCCAACCTCCTCCTGTTCCTCTCCACCTCGGAGACGTTTGCGTCGGCCAAGTTGTACGACTTGGACTTGAGCGTGGTGGCGCTGGCCTACAACCCCAACATCAACATCTCGTCGCCGGTCGAGGATGCGCTCTATCCGCTTGGCGCCAACATGACCGTGCCCAGCGCGGTCACCACCACGAACTCGTCCAACGTGTTCGCCACAGGCTACCTCACGGGGCCGCTACCGAACTCCACAGACACAAACTCCACCTACTTCATCGGCATCTCCATGCCCGTGTACGCCAATGCGTCCATCATCTTGGACTCGCCCACGCTCCTGGGCTACATCACCGTGCTCGCCAACTCGCAGGCCATCCAGAGCTCGCTAACAGGGCTGTCCTCCAGCGACTACGTGGTGGTGCCCGTGCGCGCCATCTACTCCAACACCTCGGTCACGGGCAACAACAACTACCTAATAGGCTTCGAGACCATCTACCCGGTGTCCACAGGCACGGTGGAGGCCAATACATTCTACCCGATATCGGTGTCTGAGTCGGTGCGAACGGCCCTAACGCGAATAAGTGGCACGGCCACTAAAGTCAAGTCCACCAACGGCAATACCCTCGCCATCGGCTTCACGCGGCTCCTGGTGGACGCAGCAAACATATGGAGCATCCTCATCGAGCAGAAACGCTCCAAGTTCTTGGCCCCGGTCAAGAACTTGACCAACATCATCATCGGCGTGGTCATCGCCATCGGCGTGTTCATGTGCCTCATCACATTTCCTTTGGCCGTGTGGTTCGTCATCCCCATCACAAAGTTGAAGGAGGCCACCGAGGCCATCACGCGCTCGAAAAAGGAGAAGGACTCGTATAACGACTCCAAGCTCCTAACGTCCCATTCCGCGGAGAAGAGCTCGGACTCTGTGGCCCCGGACAAGGACTCCATGGGCAAGAGAAACTCGGTGAACTCGGTGAGCACCGCCAGCTCTACCGTCTACTCCACAGGTATCCGCTTGCCTGCCCGCATACCACAATCCAAGAAGCTCTTCAAGGACGAGCTCACGGAATTGTCTGAGGCCTTCAATATCATGACAGGCGAGCTAGAAAAGCAGTACTCGCACTTGGAAGAGAGAGTCAAGATGAGAACAAAGGAGTTGGAAGCGTCTAAGGTCGAGGCCGAGGCGGCGAACGAGGCCAAAACGGTCTTCATCGCCAACATCTCCCACGAGTTGAGAACACCGTTGAACGGTATCTTGGGCATGACATCTATAGCCATGGATGAAACAGACCAGCTGCAGATCCAGGACTCGTTGAAGTTGATCCATCGCTCAGGCGAGCTTTTGTTGCATATTTTGACGGAACTCTTGACGTACTCGAAGAACACCTTGAATAGGTCCAAGTTGGAGAAGTCCAACTTCCAAATTCTCGAAATCGTCTACCAGGTGCGGTCCATCTTCAGCAAGTTGGCGCTTGACCAGCGTGTGAACTTCAAGATCATCCTCAAGCCAAATGTTCTTCGAAAGTTGATCCTTTACGGCGACTCCAACAGAATCATTCAGGTGGTCATGAATCTTGTCTCGAACAGTTTGAAATTCACCCCTGTTGACGGAAACGTCGATGTGTCTTTCAAGCTTCTCGGAGAGTACGACCCGGTCGCATCTCAGGAGCTCAACTATGAAAAAGTCTGCATCAAGAAGTCCTCATCCTCTGTCAAATCGACTCCGGAGGAGGCACCCGCCGCTAATTTTACCCATGGCGCAACAGATGCACACAATGAGCCTGTCAGCGAGTTCAACGGCTTTTACTCGTCGACGTCAAGAGACAAGAGAAAAGAGTCCATAAGCGAATCTGCCGCTGTTAAAAGCTCAGACGCCTTGTCACTCAAATCAATACTGCATCCCCCAAGTGACACCCACAGTCTCACGACTGTTTCTACTCAAGAATACGACAACACAATCTTCCAATCGCAGTTTGCTCACGCCAAACCACTTCCCCGGTTACCATCCGAACATTCGTCGCCTCCAACGTCTACAACTGCGAGCAATGCTTCTCTTCCCGATCCGGGAAGTCATCTTTCACCGGTAAATCAGCTGCCGATGAAGCTGCATCGTCGCTCTGAATCAATCGACGCTCCTCACAAAGCAGCAGTTTCTCAGGAAACAGTTGCACATCTGTCCAAGAACGGCTCGAGCAACTTCTATGCTGGCGCCAACAACTTTTCAAACAGCGAGTTGGTGAAAAATAAGAAAGTTTACAAAATGCGGAAATTGTACGTTCCTAAATCATGGGTCATCCAGATAGAGGTGAAGGATACAGGCTCAGGCATTGAGCCAGCTTTACAAGAGAAGGTCTTTGAGCCCTTCATTCAAGGTGATCAAACGCTCTCCAGAAGCTACGGAGGAACCGGTTTGGGGTTGTCCATTTGTCGACAGCTTGCGAAGATGATGCACGGAACGTTGACGATGAAATCATCCATCGGCAAGGGCTCCGTATTCACCTTCACCCTACCTTTACCTCAAAGCGGCGAAATTGTCGTTCCTCCAGAGGACATGGAGGAATTCTGCAATGACGAATTCAACCCCAAATCGAAAATGAACCGGAGAGTTGTCTTCGACATCACAGAGGCTAGCATCACAGAAGAATCTGGGGAGCATTCGGATAAATCTAATTCGAGCCAAGCCACTTGCGGACCTGACAAATCGCCAGAGGTCCACAAGAAGTTATCCTTGGAACTACCCCTTGCGGGCTCCTCTACTGGTACTGTTAATCAAGTACAAACAGGCGACACGATTCTTGAAAACTTGTCGCACTTGCGGATTTTGGTAGCAGAAGATAATTCTGTCAATCAGGAAGTCATCAAAAGAATGTTGAGACTCGAGGGCTTTACGAATGTTATCATGGCCGCCAACGGAGCCGAGGCGGTAGACCTCATCAAAAAGTCGTACGACACCATGGAGCTTTTTGATATCATTTTCATGGACGTCCAGATGCCCAAGATGGATGGCTTGACTGCAACCAAACTCATCCGAAACAATTTGCGTTACCGCAAACCCATCATTGCCTTGACTGCATTCGCGGACGAAAGAAACGTCAAGGAATGTCTCAACGCCGGCATGTCTGGTTTCCTCTCCAAACCCATCAAAAGAACTAATTTGAGAAAAATCGTCACTGAGTTTAGTCCTGATTTATTGAGCAACATCGTCACAACCCCTATCACATTTAATGAGGACAACGAGAAACGCTTAGGCTTCAACCTGTCCCCTGCATCACCACCCGTTCACAGACTGTGACCGCACCACACCTCACACTGCGACCACACCACCACTCGCTCACACATTGTGCCCACCCGTTCGCAGAGGTTGACACACCACACACTCAAGAGTGTCTCATTTGCATTTAAATATATAATAGACTGTACAATATCGTTGTGGCCATGACCAGGGTTCAGTATCCTGTGTGTAGCCACGCTACATGACGACATATTGCAAAGGTGCCATGCCGCAATGCAACGCACTGCACATAGTGAAGGAGGACGCAATAATAGAAGCGCCTTGTCCTACATCTTCACCAGCCAGCAGTTTACTCATCTCCCCTCTAACGGCATTAACCTCCTATTATATATTCCCCGGACATTTCAAAATTATTTCTGAATAAAAGAGCTCCAACTATGGACTCCGCTCTCGACTTGGAAAAGCGGGCGTTCAACCGAAACCACTATCGCACCGTCTACTATGGACTTGGGTTGTTGGCTATTTTGATATGGGGTTCAGCCTTCCTCATAACAGCGGTTTCTACGCTTTTGAAACCCACGTTCACGGAAGAACTTTCCGAGCTTTCCCATTTCAGTTCCATAAAGGACTCTCGCGTGTTCCCGTGGAATACATATCCCAGCGAAAAGCTTCGTCTAACCTTTGACGACGTCCGCAACGGAACTTTCCGCCCGAACTACAAGCAGTTACAGTGGATTCACAGTCCAGAGTCTGTTACGAACGACCAGGGCACGTACTTGGTTACGGACACAGAACACGGCAAGACGAAGTATGTTGTGAAGAGTCTCTTGGATGAGTCCTACCACTACACGCTCTACAACGATAGTTCGTTCCGGTTCAGAGGCAACACCTATGAGATCGATGACCTCAAGGCTTCTCCCGACTTGGAGAAGGCCATTCTCAAGACAGACACCACTAAAGGGTGGAGATATTCTTCTACCGCACTTTACTGGACTCTTGACGTCAAGTCGCAGAAGATCGAGCCCTTGTTCGACTTGAAGACCAAGGTTTCCGCCACGCTGTGGGCGCCTACGTCCAATAGCATCGCGTTCATCTTGAACAACAACGTGTACGTCAAAAGCTTAGTGCTGGGGGTAATCGGCCAAGTCACATTCGATGGCTCTGCCGAAATCTTTAACGGCAAGCCGGACTGGGTATACGAGGAGGAAGTTTTCGCCTCGGACATGGTGTTGTGGTGGTCCCCCAAGGGCGACAAATTGACCTTCTTGAAGTTCAACGACACTTTGGTGCCGGAGTACACGATTCCGTATTTCGTACAAGATGGCCATGACGACTACCCTGAAATGGTCACCATCAAGTACCCCAAACCGGGTTACACGAACCCCACCGTGGACTTGATCGTTGCGGAGATTGGAAGTGATATCACCACGCACACAGTTCACCTTGACTCCGAAAAAATCAAAGACAACATCATTGTCGACGTTCTTTGGGTTTCCGACGACTTCATCTTGACGAAATCCTCCAACAGAGCCAGTGACGAATTGGAAGTATACTTAGTCTCCACCAAAGACGGCGCGCAAGCCGAGTTGGTGAGAAGTCACTATGCCGAGAAGGCCTGGTTCGAGGTTTCTCACGCTACATTCGTTCCAAAAAACGAGTCGTTGGGCAGACTCAACGATGGCTACATCGATTACGTTGAGCACGAAGGCTACAATCACTTAGCCTACTTCACTCCACCACACAACCCTGAACCCGTTTTCTTGACGAAGGGACGGTGGGAAGTCCTCAGCACACACGTGGACTTCCTGACGAACATGGTGTACTTCATTGGCACCCACGCCTCTTCAGTTGAAAGACACTTCTACTCGGTCAATTTGACTGAGACAAAGCTGGAAAAGGTCAATGAACCTCGCAAAATCACTCGCGGCGACGGCTGGTACAGCGGATCGTTCTCGTCTGGCTCTCGGTTCATGCTTTTGACCTCGCAGGGGCCTGGCGTTCCGGAGCAGACTTTGATTGACTTGCAGGAGGAGCAAGTGGTGAAGATCATGGAGTCAAACGGCAAGCTCAAAACGAATGTGGCCAAGTTTGACTTGCCCAAGCAAAACATAACTGTCATCTCGTTGGGAATCGATGAAGAGACGGGCGAAGAGATTGTTGCGAACGCAATGGAGGTGTATCCACCATCGTTCGACCCTTCCAAGAAGTACCCTGTGTTGTTCTACGTGTACGGCGGACCTGGTTCACAAATGGTGACGCAGCAATTTTCCATTCTGTTCAGCCAAGTTGTGGCTGCAGAACTCAATGCCATCGTTGTGACTGTTGACGGGCGCGGTACCGGCTACAACACGGGAGCTTTGGGCTCCAGGTTCAAGTTCTGTGTCAGAGACCGCTTGGGCCATTTCGAGCCTCTTGACCAGATCGCAGCCGCAAAAAAATGGGCACTGTATCCGTATGTTGACGAGGACAGGATTGCAATTTGGGGCTGGTCATACGGTGGCTTCTTGACGCTCAAGACCTTGGAGACGGACGAGAGCGACGTCTTCTCGTACGGTGTTGCTGTTGCTCCTGTCACAAAGTGGAGGCTATACGACTCCATCTACACTGAGCGTTACTTGAGAACACCTCAAGAGAACCCCGAAGGTTATGCGACAGCAAGCATACAGCGCGCGGAGAAGTTCAAGAGCAAGACGCGGTTCTTGGTGATGCACGGGTCAGGCGACGACAATGTTCACTTCCAGAACAGCTTACGGTTGGTGGATGACTTGAATCTTGCCTCGGTGGAGAACTTCGACTTTATGGTGTTCCCTGACTCCGACCACTCCATCCGTTACCACAATGGCAACATTGTGGTGTTTGACCGCATCTTGGACTGGCTCCGGCGTGCGTTCAGTAATGAGTTCCACAAGCACGGCGTGGAACACGACGAACTTTAGAACCTAGATCTATTTGTACGATATTGCATAATGAACAGCATCAATGAACGCAGCGTAAGTAGCGAAGCGCTATGAGTTCAGTCAAGCTGTTTGGCTATGAAAGCACTGTCAGTTCAGTCGCGCTTTTCCGTCTACTCCATGAAGTCTGTATGGTGATTTTACGGTCTCGAATGAGGTGCATTAGGCGCGCTGCGCCAGTCCAACTCTCAATGAACAGCTTCATTTGTGCTCTAGGAACGAAAATATCGCCGAAAGTCTCTCCGCATACCTGGCTCCCATCGACTCAGGCCGCACGTATCTCTGTTCTTGTACATCTTTTCGATGGCTGGCCCCGTGCGGGTAATCTCATCTCACGTGTAGGGAAAATTTTCGACGCTATATATACCGTCTCCCGCATCTACAACATTAGCTAAGCATGATTATCTTCACTGACATTTTCTCCGGCGACGAGTTGTTGTCCGACGCTTACGACGTCAAGACCGTCGACAACGTTGTGTACGAGGCCGACTGCAACATGGTGCAGGTGAGAAACGGCGGTGACGTCGACATCGGTGGTAACCCATCTGCCGAGGACGGTGAGGAGGACGTTGAGGACGGTGTTGAGACCGTCAACAACGTCGTGTACTCGTTCAGATTGCAGCAGACTCAGTTCGACAAGAAGTCCTTCTTGACCTACATCAAGGGCTACATGAAGGCCGTCAAGGCCAAGTTGGCCGAGTCCGACCCCGACCAGATCGAGGTTTTCGAGAAGGGTGCCCAGGCCTACGTCAAGAAGGTCATTGGCTCTTTCAAGGACTGGGAGTTCTTCACCGGTGAGTCCATGGACCCCGATGCCATGATTGTGTTGTTGAACTACCGTGAGGACGGCACCACTCCTTTCGTTGCCATCTGGAAGCATGGCATCAAGGAGACCAAGATCTAGTCTAATTCTCTAATAGAAGGCTCTGGCCCCGGTGTAGGGACTTCAATATACTTCTCGGTTCCTCGCACGTAGACTGGCCATATCTTGGCTTCATGCACACCACTACATGGCTGTATACATTTTTCTGACCAGAATCATTTATTAAGTGCTGTGTGGGGTCTTATGCACAAGCAGTGGTTCTCCAACGTAATCGTGCGCTCGGTATACTCAAACAACTCAATGGTGTAGTCAGGCAAAAGCGTTCTAAGTGCATGCACTCTGCTCTCGTCCACCATTCGCCGGGCCGCGAGCCCGAGTTTCTCTCTGTCCTCAAACGTAAGCCCACTAACGTGCGTCTCTTGCTGGCCTTCTTTCTTCCCGCAAACAGCCCAAGTAACTATCTTCTTCAAGACCGAGAACGCAGAGTTGCCCACGAACCCGTGCTCTTCTATGAATTTTCTTGATTCAGGAAGAAGTTGCCCGTAGTCACAGGCATGGCGACAACACATGGCAACCACAAGTCCGTCAAAGTGACTTTTGGTGGTGGAGGAGTTCATGATCAGCTTCAACGTCAAGTCCGTTGCGGCTCCACACAAATGCTTCGATATGCCCACCAAATGCTGGCTCTCCACGTCGGCCAAAAAGCGATCGAGGTCCAAGTGCTCAATGTCAATGCGAGACCGCTTGATGATGGGTTCCAACCCAGCCGCGGAACTCTCCTTGGCAATCTTTCCATCTGCCTTCATTCTGTTCACCCCGCGATCAATGAGGCCGAAACCGTACAGATTGGTCAACTTAGGTGTTTCTTCTTTCAAATCGTGAACAATGCAAGCGTTCACTGTGCGTGATAGTTCGCCTTTTCCGCATCCAAACTCAATGTAGAATTTCTTGGGCGAGAGTAGCTCTGCGTGGAGCATGTTCCCTATTAGTGATGCTTGCTGTTTAAGATGCCGCGTGCCTTCCTTTCCGCCCATCCAAGAGTCGAGTCCGGGGTGTGCTTTGCTCCTTGTCTCGAGAGGTAGTAGCGTCTCTTCATACTTGCGAAGTATGGGAATAAACTTGTCGTAAAGGTCCTTTTCGGACGACTGACTGGTTTCACATTCGAGGTTGGAGTCCTGATCTTTTGCGGCATTTGAATCTTCATGTCCGTTGAGAACGGTATTAGCATTTTGCTTGTACCAAGGGTCTCTGACTTCGACCGGTTTAGCCGGGCACTTTGTAAGGTGATTTGCCAAATCTTTGGACCATACTGTGTGCTTAGGGTCCAAAGGGCAAGGTATGCGTTCGCTTTTCACGCTCGAAGCCGCTTCTGACTCGTCGAACGACATATGCTCGGAGCAGTAGCGATGATCTTTCTTGCGTTGCATGCAACATCTTCTGTTCTTGTTCTTGATGTGGTATTCACACTGATTGGGAATTATTTTGGCTATTTTGGTGCTCTTCTTCCTTCGTTTGGCACTGTTTTGCGCCTCATCAGTAGTATCTGGCATTAGTTACAACGATATGTGAAATTCGCAGCTTTATCAGAGACCTCACCTACAAAATGTCTTGATAGAAAAAGGTTCTGGAACCATACTTGTGAACTGTTTTAAATAGTATTTCACGTCTTTTCTACACGCCACAATTGTCAATTCTGGCTTTTCTTTCCAAGTGCTCTCGTCCTTCTCTATCATAGTGCGAAAAATTTAAGATGATCATCGCGACTCCACCTTATTCAACATGAAACAGAAGAAAAACGATCTCTGGAAGCTAGATCTTCTAGAGCTGAAATTCACGGGAGCTTATCCACGATTCCCATTCACCAAGAAATTGCTTAATGCCAGGAACACCTCCCATGTGATGAAGAAACTCCCTGCCTCAAATGCAGAAGCAAGACAACAGATTGAAGCTCTTAAGACGGATCTTTTCGCTAAAAAGTATTATGGATCGCACAAGAAGTTGGAGCGAATGGTCAGCAAACTAGTCAAACAGCAACAACGTACGTGGGGTGCGAGTGATAAGTCTCTTAAGAAATTCTTTGCCGACTCTGCTCACATGCAAGAACTCATCACCTCCAAATTGGTCAAGTTGGTGCTGACGGCGATCCTTACAACCAAAGAAACGAAAACAAACCCTCCCTCCTATATCTTGAAAGAGGTGGTCACCACGATCGGTGACAAGTCTGCACTTGGCAATCCTTCTAGATTCTTTGTCAAGTACTGCCAAGATGACAAGATCTTGAACGGGTACGTGTCCAAAATTTGGAACAACAAAGAAGTCAAGGCACTTTGCGATGAAATAGAATGGACTTTCAGAAAGATACGAGGCAATTTGACGAAAGCGGAGAAAACAAATCGCACAGCTAGCAAGCAGACAAGCACAAAGAAAGCGGTCGAGAGTGACGACGATAGTGAAGACGATAGTGAAGCTAGCGATAGCGACGAAGAAGGCGATAGCGACGAAGAGAGCGGCGAGGAGAAAAATATTGATGCGGAAGAAGCGTTCGACAAATTTGCTTCCTACGATCATCTTGTTGTGGGGTCAGATGCCGAGAGCGAATTTGTGGGTGATCTGAACGTGAACTACAACGAGATAACGGATGAAGAAGCATCAGAAAGCGAAGAATCCGGCTCGAGCTCTGAATCCGAGGACGTTATTCCTAAACTGAAGAAACCAGCACAAAAGGAACCTAAACCAAAGAAAGAGATTATCTTGCCGTCTTTGGCTACAGGATATTTCTCTGGAGGTTCCGACGATGAAGATGACATAGACAACGACAAGGTGGTGAAAGCGGCCACGACAGTGCGTAAAAACAGACGTGGTCAGCGTGCTAGACAGAAAATCTGGGAGCAAAAGTTTGGCCGCAACGCCAATCATGTCCAGAAAGAAAATCAAAGAATTACTAGTGAAAGAGAGCAGAAACAGATGGAGTTTGAGGAGAGACAAAGAAAGAGAGACGCCAAAGCGAAGGAGGCTGCAGAAACACCCGGTAAATCTAGCATAGGAACGCAGAAAATGCATCCATCTTGGGAAGCCAAGAAACAAGCCGAAGAAAAGATGAAGAGTGTTAAATTTGCCGGCAAGAAGATTACATTTGATTAATACAAAGATTTGCATTGTCCAATTACAACCTAGACATGTCACCTCGTAGCTTTTGGTGCTATTGCATCTTAGACATGTCCACCACATAGCATTAGTGCTATTGCAACTTAGACATGTCCACCACAAAGCTCCTGGTGCTATTGGCCTCGTTGAACTCCGTACAAGCCAAAGGAGTGGCGAGAGTGAAGTGGTATTTGCACATTTCCGGTTCGCTGACAGAAATCAATTTGTTCTTTTCTCCACAGATCATGTCAACTACTGCAGAGCGTTGAGGTCCGTTCCAGCACTTTGCGCCCCTATCGAACTCCATTCTGCGGTCGCCGACCGAGGAAATACGACCAATTAAGGTGTTGTCCTGGTAGATTGAATCAAAGAAACCTAGCTTGTAGGTGTACTCGCCAATCTTGTCTGTGACCCAGGAGCCCTGGACAGCCCTGTAGATGTCATCCTCGCCCATGGTTCTGTCCAAGTTGCTACTGTAAGTGGCAACCTCGGACTCTTTCGAACGAATCGAGTCCTCCAACTCCTTCACTTTCTTGGTGAGCTTCTCAATCTCCTCACTGGCGAGCTTGGTCACTGAGTCAGCGGCCAGCTTAATTGCTTCTTTAGGCTTGGAACCGAAAATTTTGCCGTAATAATGATTGACCATGTTTCCAACAGTGGGGATCACAGTTTGTGGGTTGCCCACCGAAGGTTGGTATGCCTTTGCTTTCTCAAGGATGTGGTCGAACGCAAATCCCAAGCCATCTTCGTGCTCCTCAGCAGTTTCCTCTTTTTCCGAGAGATATTCGCTAAACAGTTTGATGGCATTCTTGACACCCTGGTCATTGAAGTTGGGGTTGTAGTCGTTCATCAAATTCGAGAACATCTTCTCCAATTTGGTGATTGTCTCAGAATTTTTGGTATTTTTCAGAACAAACAGGGCCACTTTTTCTTCCACGTTGGTGACGTAGTCTGAGAGTTCAGTCAAAAATGGGTGATGTTCGGTGCCAGCACCGCTCCCACCCGCTCCCGAAAGCTTGTCCTTCAACGCAGTCAAGTCGAGTGTGTTTTGCTCAATTCCCTTCTTCAAATCTTCAACCTTCAGCATGACCGACTGTTTGATTTCCTTGGCCTTTTCCACTAGCTTTGCCTTTTCCACAAGCGCCTTTTCCGTGGTTTTGCGGGTCAACTCCATGTAGCTATCGTACTGCTGCTTGACCAAGTGACACCTGTTCTCGCACTTCCCGCTAATCCACTCGTCTGAACCGTCACAGCAAATGTCGTAGTCGCACACACCGTCGTTGACCTTGTAGTTCTCGATGTAAGCTGGTTTATAGCCCTCATTGGCACAGTAAAAGTACTTTGGGGCCTCGGGAGTGAACTCGCAAGCGTTGGTACCTGGCTCATCCGATCCATCTGGACAGTCGCAGAAGTTGTCATTGATCTGGTCGAACAGGATCTCGATCAGAGGGTCCAGAAGGCATCTCCACTTGCCGTTCGAGTCCGCAACGTAATATTTCTGCTTCTCTGGCGCTACCCCGACCACGGCCTCGGAGACAGCTAGCGATATGACGGTCAACAAAGCCAATTGCTTGAACATGGTGGTTTCGTGGTAGAAAATGATCGAGATTGCTCGATATAAATCTTAGCCATGCAGGTCGCTTAAACCTGATGACATCAATTGGAATCAACACGATTTGGGCGTGTCTACCTAGATAATAACCAGAAAGTGCGTTTGTTCTGTTGTGCCTACTGTTGTTGTAGTGAACATAAGGTGAGCTTACGTTCGAAGAGAGATGCTCGTGCAGTAGAGTAAAGGTGCGTGTGCGTAGGAAGAGGTGCTCAATTGCTGGTAGTCAGCGTATGGACAAATCTGGAAACCCTAGTCAGAAGCCCTTTCGGCTTTGACATTTGAAGCCCCGAAAACGCGTTGCTGGTGTGTCCAGCAAGTGATATTTACATCAGATCGCCCCATGTAGG
The DNA here is from genome assembly GCA_030573355.1 of Helenozyma rhizophorensis. Classification (NCBI taxonomy): domain Eukaryota; kingdom Fungi; phylum Ascomycota; class Pichiomycetes; order Serinales; family Metschnikowiaceae; genus Helenozyma; species Helenozyma rhizophorensis. Next base: position 122,342 of record JAJMDD010000017.1, read on the forward strand.
ACTACCTATTGTTTGGTGATGAGATAACCCAAGGGAAATGGGAAGGCAGAAACAATTTGATGAGCTTTCGATTCCCAAATGCAAGCGCATAGTCCGGCCACTCGTGTCGAAGATCCACTCGCTCAACGACCTATACGTGAAGTTCCCTTCCAAATTCGATTTTGACATGGAACTCTTCTCATCAACCAATGTGAGCGGAGGCATATTGAAGTTCTCAAACCCTTCCACCGCAGAGGATAGGTTATTCTCCCTCAAACCCTACTTGTCACCGGAGCTATTTCGAGCCTACGTCGAGATGTTTTCAATCTTCAAGAATATTGTGACTTCCATGTACGATGTGCCCGAAGCAAGAAATATCACCAAGAAGCAGAAAGCCCAGGCTGTCGCGAAGCCTCCGTCTTTGCCGCGGCTAACAGCACTTGCAGCTCACAAATTAGGCAAATCTGTGGTACTCGGTACGAAGTCAACTTACTATAGTCTCAACCAGACCATGCTATTTGAGCCAGACACCATCCCATTACATCTACAGAAATATCACTTGACCCTCGCGGACGACATCGACGAATGGCTTCAGATGGAACCGGAATCCGTCATAAATGCACAAAGAAACGACCTACTACTAGGGTACGTGATCCACTTGCTAGCGGTCTATCTGCGAACCTTACTCTTCGCTCTAATACCGGTGCTTGTCCAATGGCTTTACACGCAAGGTCTTGCTTCGCTGAGGACCTTGTTTCTGGAGGTTTGGCTCTATCTGCCTCGAGATGCGCGTGATGAGGACATGCTGGAACTCGTTGCTGGCGACCGTGACCCAAGTCTGGAGTTGTTCTGGTTTTTTCTCAAGATCGGCTATTGGAAGCAACTCGCCTTGGACATTCGTCTCCTGGCAGCTGACGGAAGCGCTGGTTTCGATTCCTTGTTGTTAGAAGCGCTCGGCGACACGGACAGACTAGCCTCAAGTCCCGTGGACCCCGATGAGGTTCTCCAATTGGTGTCCCAAAACACACAGCATCCCCTGAACACTCCCATACTTATCTCATTGGTCGCACGATTGATAACGAAGGTACGGAAAGAATACAACTCTGCCAAAACATCAGACTCGACGTATGATGTGATTGCGATGGCATATTCGCAGATCAGAGTACTTGTCAAGTCTTGGTTGGGATTGAATTCCAATTGCATTTTTAATTCCTTAGACAGAGGCAACGAAGAGATCTTTTCAGCATTGTTTCGTTTATTGCAATATTTGCTGGGAAAGTGCACACAAATCATCAGATACTTGAACAATTCAAAGCACGCTGGCCGTAAAATCGCGGAATTGCTTCATCGTTTCAAGTTCCTTTACTACCATGTCGACATGATGCAGATGGCTTGTATGGTACTCAAAGCTTATTACCTAGATTTGGAAGGGGCGGTTTCTGTTCGAGGTATAAAACCATCTGCATTTACAGAGTACTTTGTCGAATTAATGGGCCCGGGCTGCGATTCAGCAGAGGCTCTTCTGTTCTTCCTCTGGTTAGAAGAACGAGGCTCTAAAGAACTAACACAGATATCACAGGGTTGTAGAGATCAGCTCGCGTTATAATCCATTTTGACCGTTCTGTATCCTTTCCCGTCGGCAACGACAAATTTCCCGTTGATAGTGTCGTCGGTGATGACCTTCTCGCAAATGTCGACCACGTCTTGCAATGCCACTGTGGGAAGCGATTTCGACGCGGCTTTACCCATGTCGGTTTCGGGAACTAAATACGGAAGCACAGCATTGACTCTAATTTTGCCATTCAACTCTGTAGCAAGCGCCTCTGTGAGGCCCAAAATCCCTGCTTTCAGAGCAGCGTAGGGAACTGTACCTGAAATACTCATTCCCGTGGAGGAGAGCATCGACGAGATGTTGAGAATTGAAGGTTTGATTTTGGTTTTGGCCTGCAACCTAAGCATCGGCTGAATAGCCATCTTGCTCAACAAGATAGGAGCTACTAGGTTGAGGCCCACTGTGTCAACAATGCCCTCGTTGGTCAACTTAGGCAAAGTTCTGTAGTTGGCTAGCCCTGCGCAATTCACCAAGATGTTGGACTCGCCAAGGTTCTCAACTAGGAACCCATGTGTATTTGGCTCTTCTCCACTCATGAGCTTCAACAAGTCATACCCAATGATATGGTGGTCTTGGCCCTGCAGTGTAGAAAGTGTGGAGCAGTTATCGTATAGCAAATCGGCATCTCTCGATACCATGGAGATACTGCAACCCAATTTGGAAAGTCTCTGTGCAATGGCCAATCCAATTCCTCTAGATGCACCTGTTATCAAAGCTCTCTGTCCGGTAAGCATTCTGTACGGGACGAATAAAGTAGAACGGAAGTTTAAAGATCATTGCGCATGGCGGGGGAGCAATTCCAAAGAATGCAGTTTTTCACGCGAACTGCAACATTTCTCCAAACTACTGACCACAATTTACCATAAATGGTAACAAAAGTTCTGGATCAGTTGAAGTGTCACTAGCGAACATGCAGAAACAATGTCCGATTTAGCATCTGGCCCTTTCGGCAAATATTCATTCAGAAGCCGATCATAGAGGATATGTACTTTTCAACCCACAACAAATGACTCCGTGGCCAAGCTGGTTAAGGCGTAAGACTGTTAATCTTGAGATCGTGAGTTCGATCCTCACCGGGGTCGTTTGCGCCTTTATGGCCAAGTTGGTAAGGCACCTCACTAGTAATGAGGAGATCGTCAGTTCGAATCTGGCTGAAGGCATTCTTTTTGCTATACACGCTAGTACTTCTTCTTTTGCACCGTGCCCCGCTTATCCGCCACATACACGAGTCTTAACGACGGCGCAATGCCGAAAAAATCAAACTCAGCCGTATCGCGGAGTGCGTCCTCGAAGCATGCATATAGTGTTTGCAACCGGGGCATCTGCATAGCACCGAATACCGACCCAAAAAGCTGGCAGCCCAGAAACTGCAGAAGTCTGAGTTCCTCGAGCAGTTGAAATCTGCTGAAGTGTCTCTCCTTCACACACCGCGTTTCTAGAGTGAGTGGGAGGTCCAACTCGAGATACTTCATATTAGGCGAGTGGTTGGCGAGAAGAGCGAGATGAGGAATGCTCACGTCGGAAATGAGCTTGAAGCGTCGTAGAGAAGGGTGGGCCTTCAAGCGGACGTGGTCGGCGAGCGAGCTTTCAAGCCCCGCGACACGCTTGACCTTGATGTTGATGGAGTCTAGGGCCAACAAGGCGAAGCCTTCGACGAATTCCGGCAAAAACCACAGCGGCGTAAGAAGCTTCAATGACACCACAAGTGAGTGGTTGTCTGTGAAAGCTTGGAGAAGCAGGAGGAGGCGCCTGGTGAGCGCAGGGTCCCAGTGTGCACATTCGACGTCAAACTGCACCGACTTGTGGCACGAATGGACCAAGACGTTGGCGAGGGCCCTAAGTTTGGCCAAGAGCTCCACGGCACAAGTGTCATTGATGAGCAAATTCACATTTATGTGGCTTGCATTGCGAACAATCACTTGGTTCTTCTCAGTTAGCGTGCCGATGCACTCGTCCAAGGTGCACTTGAGCGCAGTCGGATCTTCTGTTGAGGCACAGTAGAGTCCAAAGTCGTAGTGTCTCGGCAGCGAGACAAGGGACTCTTGGCATCGGACAGCGAGTCTTCTCCCAGATAGTAGCGTGCGATGAGCTGCGGCGTGGGTAGCTGAGCAGAGAAGGAACGGCTGCACGTCTTTCTCCGGCAAATTCTGCGCGAGCACCCAGTGGATGACGTCCTCGGGAAGGTCTGTAAAGCTGGTCATGAAGTTACATACGTAGATGGGGCCGACATGAAGGACGTTATCGGTGCGATCTACGGAGATAGTCACGAGATGTGCCGAGGAAGACGAGTCACCTGGAGACACTAGGAAGTAAGTAGGATTAACGACGCGAGACCTTTGATTTGTTCCAAACGGCGTAAATGTGTTTGGACGTGTTTGGATCGCGAGGTGATCTACCGTTCTTATCTGCGGCGTGTCTAAGCCGATAGGAAAGATCGTGTCGGGGGTGCGATTGATCCGGTGCAGAATGCACCTGAAAGTTGCAACAATGGATGGAAGACAAAGTCTCAATATGAGCCGTATAATGAGCCGTATAAGCCGTATAACGAGCCGGTATAACAAGCCGGTCTAGGAGCCGCTTGATCTGACGCTGGAGACTCAAAGACTGCTTTTAGGAGGTACTGCTCTCTTGCAATCATAGAGCCATACAAACAGAAGCGAATGCAGGAGAACGGGAAGTAATCGAGGGGATTGGAGAGACAACCATAGTCCAGGGCTATAGGAATCCTGAGAGAGTGAAGATGGCCGGGAAAGGGTGCGAAAGAGTGCTTTCTTGTTGTTTCTAGTAGTCACCACTAAGACACTGGCAGATGTCGCATAGCCAAGATGCAAACGGAGCAGAAAGCAAAATAGGCAGAGATATTGGAAGGGCGATCTATGTGACGAAACAGATTTGAAGGGTGTAAAGTGGTAACAGATGCAAATCGGGTGAGATCTAAGGCGCGATAGACAGCCGGGAAGGTCGAGGTTTGTCCGCACTATGATAAGACACAGTGAGCAAGCTCGCACCGAGAACAACGCATAGCAAAGGCATGCAAGACTCCCGATTGCTTAAGCAGGGCATCTGATAGCACTCAATGGAGTCAGTAGAGGTCAATTGGTCAATTTACTCTCGGCGAACGGACTACTCTCGGCCAGCAGAAGTTGCTCTCGACTGCACAACGGAAAGGTACCAAAGAGACGGCCACACCGCCAAAACCATTGAACGTCCAAGGGTTCTTCAAGAGTTCCCAAGAGTTCAAGTTCTCCCTGTCTCCCGTCACTGTTTGCACCCAACAGGTGCACACCCGTGCACCCGGAGCTGTACCTCCGTAGTCGCACCGGTCTCCATCGTTCCGATACCATCCACTCTTCTTCCCATGTCTAAAGTGTCCAGTGTCGCCAAAACCGCCTTTGCGGCCAGAAACGCGATGAGAATGGCCTCGGCTGCCGCCGGCCCCAAAACAATGACGGTCAGAGACGCGTTGAACTCCGCCATCGCCGAGGAGTTGGACAGAGACGACGACGTGTTCCTCATGGGTGAGGAGGTGGCCCAGTACAACGGCGCGTACAAGATCTCGCGTGGTCTCCTCGACCGCTTCGGCGAGAGAAGAGTCGTCGACACCCCCATCACCGAGATGGGTTTCACAGGCTTGACCGTGGGTGCGGCGTTGTCCGGCTTGAAGCCCATCTGCGAGTTCATGACGTTCAACTTCGCCATGCAGTCGATCGACCACATCATCAACTCCGCGGCCAAGACCCTCTACATGTCGGGCGGCATCCAGCCCTGCAACATCACCTTCAGAGGCCCCAACGGTGCCGCTGCGGGTGTCGCGGCCCAGCACTCGCAGTGCTACGCCGCGTGGTACGGCTCCATCCCCGGCTTGAAGGTGGTGTCGCCCTACTCCGCCGAGGACTACAGAGGCTTGTTCAAGGCCGCGGTCAGAGACCCCAACCCGGTGGTGTTCTTGGAGAACGAGATTGCCTACGGTGAGTCGTTCGAGGTGTCCGAAGAGGCGTTGCTGACCGACTACGTCATTCCCTTCGGCAAGGCCAAGATCGAGCGCGAGGGCTCGGACATCACCTTGGTGTCGCACTCGAGAAACGTCATGCACTGTCTCCAGGCCGCCGACCAGTTGAAGGCCGACTACGGCATCAACGCCGAGGTGCTCAACTTGCGCTCCATCAAGCCCTTGGACGTGCCTGCCATTGTGGAGTCCGTCAAGAAGACCGGCCACTTGGTCACCGTCGAGGCTGGTTTCCCTGCTTTCGGTGTCGGCTCCGAGATCTGCGCGCAGATCATGGAGTCCGAGGCTTTCGACTACTTGGACGCGCCCGTCGAGCGTGTGACCGGCTGCGAGGTGCCCACTCCCTACGCCAAGGAGTTGGAGGACTTTGCCTTCCCTGACTCCAACATCGTCATGAGAGCCTCCAGAAAGGTGTTGGGCTTGTAAACATAGTCAACGAAGTCATTGCCTAGAGCCACGAAGTCTGTACTGTGCGTCGTACGCGCTACTACTGTAGAATTGCTTTGATGTCGATGCACTGAGAGAACCTCCGCGAGGTAGAGATGCGTGTTATGGAGAACTGGTTATTACAGGCTAGATCGGGAAGTGAATTGCTATAGCAATACAGTACACATCTTCTTCATACGTGCTTCTGTGACGGCTACGAATACTTTGACGCGCTACGATAGAACTGTAGTGGTGATTTCGCGTTGACTGATACGAAGCGAGAAGTAGCCCATTTCGATTTTTCAGCGAGCTCAACGCATGAAAGAAGTAAACCAGATTTCTAATCAACAGTCCCAAAGCATAGATCATTTGACTTCAACATGGATAAATCATTTAGTAGCATGGGATATTCAATATAGTATATACGCGTGCTGACATCAAATGCCAGCGCGAACTGCGGGGCACAACTACTCTTTCGCTTTGCCGATCAACGTTAATCACACGAGCCGAATCGTCACAACATTCGCTAGTCTGCCCTAATTTCCATGGACGTACACAAGAGATCTGGCCCCGGTCTGTCTCTCGACGAGAAGGAAGATCCTCGTGCGATGAACTACCCTGCCTTTGAAGAAGAAAATGACGGGCTACTCCCCATAGCGGCCCCAACGGCGCCGGCTCAAACTTCCACCAAACTCCCCAAGAAAGACCTCTTGAACTTCATCGTTCTCATCGTCTTGTACACGCTACAAGGCGTCCCCGTTGGCTTGGCATTCGGCTCGGTGCCGTTCATCTTAAAGTCCAAAGTGTCCTACTCGCAGGTGGGCATCTTCTCACTTGCGTCATACCCATATTCGCTCAAGTTGTTGTGGTCGCCCATTGTGGACGCCGTGTACAGCAGAAAAGTGGGGCGCAGAAAATCGTGGATTTTGCCAGTGCAGCTCGTGTCGGGCGCCACGCTTTTGTACCTAGGCTTGGTGATCGACGGTTTTATGACCAGCCCGCAGGAACACTTGCCCCGCATCACCTTCTGCTTCTTTCTCTTGGTGTTTCTCTGTGCGACCCAGGACATCGCCGTTGATGGCTGGGCCCTCACCTGCTTGTCGCCAGAAAGCTTGTCGTTCGCTTCCACGGCGCAGACCGTCGGAATGAACTGCGGATACTTCCTGAGCTTCACGGTGTTTCTTGCCCTCAGCTCGCCCGACTTTGCCAACAAGTATCTTCGCTCGGTGCCTTTGGACGCGGGGCTCTTCACTTTGGGCGGCTACCTAACCTTTTGGGGCTGGATGTATATTCTCGTGACTGGAGTCATGTACTTCATCCCCGAGGAACCGCTTCATTTGCAGAAGCGCAACTTAGACAAGTTCTCTGCTGGCCACTACAAGGACGAGGATCACCACAACAAACCCGCACTAGGCAGAGAACGGTACTGGAACGAATTGAAACACGTTTACAGCTCAATGCTACAGGTTCTTAGACTTCCCAACGTGCAGACCTTTGTCGTTATCTTATTGGTGGCCAAGCTCGGATTTCAGGTGAACGAGGCGGCCACCAATTTGAAGCTCTTGGAAAAGGGCTTGTCGAAAGAAGACTTGTCAATCACTGTCTTGATTGACTTTCCTTTCGAGATGATCTTTGGGTACTACGCGGGCCGCTGGTCATCTGGCAAAAGTCCATTGCGGCCGTGGCTTTTTGGCTTCGCAGGCCGGTTGGTGGCCGCCTTTTGGGCGCACATGATCTTGCTCTTGTTGCCGCAAATCGAAGGAGGTAAGATCTCGCTCAAGATCTTCGTTCTTATCATCGTTCAGCATTTGCTTGGATCATTCATGGGAACAATTCAGTTTGTCTCCCTCTGCGCGTTTCACACCAAGATCGCCGATCCAGCCATTGGAGGTACCTACATGACCACCTTGAACACACTTTCCAATTACGGCGGCACGTGGCCGCGGTTGATAATCTTCTACTTGATCGACAAGTTGACGTACACGCAGTGCGAGATGACCACGCTGTCGGCAACGTACGGAATAGGGTCAGAGGAGCAGAAGCAAGCGTGCTTGGCTGCTGGAGGTAAAGTGCATGTTCTACACGATGGATACTTCTACACGAGCACGTTGTGTCTAACATTAGGTGTGTTGATTTGGTTCTGGGTGAAAAGAAAAGCCGCGTACTTGCAAACACTCCCGCCTTCTGCGTGGCGGGTCAACAAATAGACGCTATTTATCATCACGTATCGCTTCCGGAACTGCGGTGCGTGAAGTCAGGATGCAAAAAGTCGCTGGGCAGGAATGGGACCTTCGAGTCGTCCAACATTCTCTTTGACACTGACGAGTACGTGCCAACCAACGAGGGAATCATGGAGGTGCCAAGCGCTGGCGAAGCAGAAATGCTGTGCGTAGAGCTCATAGAAGGCGACCGCAACATCGGCGAGTTGGTGAATGACTTGGCGAGCGCGCTGAACGTGCCCGAAATGCCTTTGCGGCCCTTGCGCTCGTCACTTCGCGGCATCGACGATGTGGATGCAACATAATGCAGCGGAGGCGAGCTCAAGAACGAGTGCCGCACTAGCGAGGACGTCTCGTCGGGGTGCCCATTCTCATGCTGCGCGAGCGTCCGGCGCCCATAGCCGTTGAAATATCTAGATTCAGTGTCGTATAATTCGTCGTCTTCATGTACCGCGTAGTTGTTGGTGTACCAGTCTGGCTTGGTGAAGTGCATGGTGGACGAGCCCAGAACGCGCTTGCGTGCGTTCTCGTCCTTGGTTCTAGCATGCAACTCCCCGGATACCTTCCGAAACTTGGATTCTTTGGATCTATCGCGATACCACCATACCTGAATGAGGAGGGTGAAGTCAAAGAGTACCGTGCCGAAACTGCCAATGACGAAGGGCAACTGCGCCTGAAACACCGAGTGGAAGTCCGTGTCGCCCAAGTGCTGGTCGTACTTTGACAATAGGTATAGGTCACTCACGATAGACGTGGTGTAGAAGGTGTTACCCAACATGGCAAAAAGAAATAGATATGGCGAGATACCCTTCGTGGACTTACTACGAAAGTTCTTCCATATCTGGGGCGACCTCAGAGAGAGGTACATGCAAGACGAGAGCCACCCACTCACCGTGCCGATGAAGGCACGGTTGCAGTGAACATGCGCTAGTGCGAAGCTCACATTATTCAAGGCCGGCATGATCCACGAGACAAAAGTCCGAGCATCATCCTTCACAGAGTTCTCAACCTCAACCGGCATACCATTGGCGCGACCAAAGCTGGCACTGAGGACCGATCCCGTTAAGATTTTGCTGATGAATGAACGGCGGCCCCTGCGGCCACGTCCTCCTGATGAGGCCGACCGTTGGGCTGTGAGAGCATGCAGAGGGGACACTTCGAAGCGATTAAGACGCATGTGGTGCGGGGTGTTGTGTGTGCTGCCGCGTGAGATCACGGGCCGCATCATGTTGGGGCTCTGCAACATGTTGTGATGCACTTTTTGGCGTGGGTACACTCTGGTGTAGTACCAAAACTGGATGAACAAGACGAAATCAATGAAGCAGTAGTACGCTGCAAGACACGTTTGAAAGGGGAGCGCACGCGTCAATAGGCAGCCTATGAGGTTTGTGACATCGCCCGTGATCCAGCACCCAAGGAAGGCTGCAGAGACGCCGGCCACCGATTCGTTGAGGTAGTTCTCCAACACTTGAGGCAACTGGGCAAAGAGCCACACGACGATCGAGAGGGTGCCGGTGATACGCGACAACGTCGCTATGGCGTAGTACTCTGTCGGGAGCGGATCAGTTGCATTTGAGGCCAATAACGGTAGGACCGCAGAGGTGTTCATGATAAGTAGATAGTGCGATCGGTTCCTATATCATCGAAGAAAACAAGGTTCGGGAAGATTGCCGAGATGAGCACGTTGAGTTTTATCGGGTAGCTGTGAGTTTCCACTGAAAGACCAAGAAACCGTTGACAAGTGGAATGGAAAAAAAAATGGGCTGCGTATAGGACGACGATGCGATAAAGTACAGAAGCCGCCGTGTGCAGGACACGCCAGATTTCCGTCGGGCGGACACGAGCAATTGCGCTTTGGCAGCACGCCGGAGATACGGCGATGGTCTGGGTCTCGTTCTAGCCTCTCGTGAAAACGCGTGTCCTGAAGTCTGGCCAGCGCAAAGAAACGGCGAAGAATGAAAGATCTCGCATCAACGGGTTGGCGCAGATCTCCGATGTATGCCGGGCGAGTGCATTGAGTCACGGCAGGCACTTATTTCCGCGTCGCCTCGTATCGGACTGGCCTCGTATCCACACTTCTATGGCCACATGGCAACTTCGCTTCCCGTTTCCGTTGCTGGAAGGTGGCACGCTGAACGGCGTTTAGAACCACCACCTGGGAGGCCATTTCACTCATCGAAACAATAATCACCGCAGCATTCTAAACGCCGGTCGGAATTTCCGCGTAGAATGATCGCATTCTTCTTGCGTACATTCGGAATGTTCTGTCAAGATTCCTGTTGTAGGGCCCATCGAAGCCCGGTCCTGCACATGTAACCACTTCAACATGATTGAGGTTCTTGCCAACGATCGACTCGGCAAGAAAATAAAGGTCAAGTGCCTTCCGTCCGACACCATTGGGGACTTGAAGAAGATCATTTCGTTGCAGGTGGGCACCACGCACGAAAAGTTGGTGCTCAAGAAGGGGCACCAGGTCTACAAGGACCACATCACGTTGGACGACTACGAGGTGCACAACGGTTTCAACTTCGAGCTCTACTATGGTTGAGTCACACTTTGATTCCGCGTCAATAGACCCGTGCCGACCAACGTGCCAACCAAGTGTGGTCGAGCCCCGAGATGTCCAAGTCCCCAATCTTCGCGTCCCAGATGTGGTCAATCCCAGGCCAACCCAGGTGGTCGACCCAGGTATCTGAACCAGGTATGGTCTGAAACCAGTTATCGTGTATAGATTAGTGAAACGCCGAGAATTGAAACTCATAGGAAGTACCGAGTGATGCTCATGGGAGCATCGAGAATTAAGTACTAAGGAAGCAAGCTCATAGGAAGCTCATATGAAGCTCCAAGGAAAAGCATACAGGAGAAGCTCAAAGGGACTCATAGGGACTCATAGGAAGTATTCGATTTGGCGCGCTTGTGGGCGGCCCTCGAAGTACGCGGAGAAGATGTCCCTGCTGCTGTCGAAGCCGTTGACGCTCTTGCCCTCGCTGGTGTCCTGGGAGTTCTCGGGCGACGCCTCGAACACATTGCAGAACTGCCCCGGGAACACGCCCTGGGTGTTCTTCGAGCGAGACTCGTAGTTGGAGTGCGCGATCTCAAGCACACTGGCCATGTTGCCGCAGCGGTAGCAGTAGTTGGGCGCGGACCAGATGGTGAGGCAGCGCCCGTGCCAGTAGCTCACATAGCCCTCGTTGCAGAGCTGGTGCGCGCGCACGAGCTGCGCCAAGTCGTTGTCGCGGCAGAACTTGCTCATGACGTCGTAGCCGAACAAGTAGCCCGCGCCACGCGGCAGGAGCTTGAAGTCCATGATCTCGGGGTCCGGGTCCAGCCACACCAAGTCGGCCATGATGCCGTCATGCGGGATCTCCTTGAAGCGGTCGATGGCGCGGATCTGGTCGAGCTGCTGGCACAGCGGCAGCAAGCCGCCGTGCGTGGCGAAGATCTTGCCGTCGATGGTGGCGCCGAGCGGGAGGTAGTCGAAGAGGTCGGTGAAGTAGTGCCACACCTTGAGCAGGCCGTGGTACTTGTTGAGCACCTCGGTGTAGAAGCCGTAGTTGGTGGTGATGGTGCGCAGCTCGTGGTTGCCGCGGATGAGGTACACCCGCTGCGGGTAGCGTAGCGTGAGCGCGATCAACAACAGGATGGTCTCCACCGAGTAGTAGCCGCGGTCCACGTAGTCGCCCAAAAACACGTAGTTGGTGCTGGGCGGCGCGCCGCCAATCTTGAAGATCTCGAGGAGGTCGTGGTACTGGCCGTGGATGTCGCCGACCACCGTGCACGGCAGCGGGATGGCCATGATATTGGGCACCAGGAGTAGCTGGGTCTTGAGCTGGTGACATAGCTCTTCAACGGTGTCTTCGGGAAGAATGCGCGGGGGGCGGTGCTCGAGCAACTGCTCGAGGCAGTAGTCCAAGTCGGTGGTGGGCACGGCGAGGACGGTCATGATGTCGGGTCGAGTAGATGTTAGACCGAGAGTTACGGCCGTGATTGACTGATTGACTGGCCAAGTGAGTTGACGCCAAGGGGTGATATGCCGGTGGGTGAGTGGTGAGATAGAACGAACGGGCTTCTATGCTGTCTATAGTCTATGAAGAGGTGAGGTGGGCCGTAGATGGTGTTGGTTGTGTAGTTCGTCAATACTGTCTATTAGCGAAAAGTTAGCCGCAGGCATACAGTGAGATAAGGCCCAGAGGCCGGGACACCACAACCAGTGGCATTTACGAAGGTCACCTGTACCACTTGAAGAATTACATGCCCAGAGGACATTTCTATGATCAAGACGGTTCTGACCGATACTGACGAGTCAATGACGGATAGGTACACTGCTCGTGCCAAGCATGACAAGAGTCTGTGTCGCAAGAATCGACAAAACAGTCTTGTAGAAACGTAACGTGCTTGCTGGAAGAGTCTTTGGCGCATAGACAGACAGACAGGTGGCATCTAGAAGGCATAGTCACAAGAAAATTGAACGACAATTAAACATATCTCCACGTGGTCACCCCCCATAAATCGACAAATATTACATCAAAGTGAACGTGTGACGACCTTAAACGTCTACACTGTGCCCCGAAAGTGCGTTCCAAAGGCGTGTTCCGAAGGTGGCCTACTGCCAGAGGAGCCGAACATAAACGAGAGAATGGGTGCGAAAATGGGTGCATAATTGGTGCGATAAATGGGTGCAACTTAATGGTGCAACTAAATGGGTGCGATAAATGATATAAATGGGTGCGATAAATGGTGGGTAAATGGGTGAGTGAATAGGTATGGCGAGACATACGGATGTCCGTTAGTCTCAGCATTACTGGGTCGTCTCTTTGATGGCCCTGGCAAGGATTTCCAAGCCCTGCGCCACGGCCTCCGCCGGGATGTTCAACGCAGGCACCAACCGAATCACATTTCCGCCCGCGGTGATCACAAGCAATCCGTACTCTCTGCACTTGGTGACGATGGCGTTGGCGTCCACGTCCGGCTGGAGCTGGAGCCCCAACAAGAGCCCGCGGCCCTTGACCCCGGCCACAGCGTCACTCTCCTCGGCGATCTTGGCCAACCCGCTCTGGAACGTCTTGCTGGTGGCCTCCACCTGCGCCAAAAAGTCGCTGTCGCTCACCTGGTCCACCACGTACAGCCCCACCGACGCACCCAACGGGTTGCCGCCGTACGTGGTGCCGTGGTCGCCCACCTGCAACGATGCCTCGATCTTGTCGCTCACCATTACCGCGCCAATCGGGAACCCGTTGCCCAACGCCTTGGCCATGGTGACGATATCCGGGTGCGCCTCCTTGGGCAACGCACAGTGCGCCCACAACTGGCCCGTGCGGCCCAACCCGCACTGGATCTCGTCGTAGATGAGCACCACGTCGTGCTCCACGCAGAGCTGCTTCAACTCCACCAAGAAGTCCGCGTCCACGGTGTTCACGCCGCCCTCGCCCTGGATGGGCTCGATGATCACGGCCGCAGTGTTCTTGCCAATCACCGCCTTCACGCTGGCAATGTCGCCCGGAGAAGCGGTGTGCACGCCGGGGATCAAGGGTGCAAACGGCTGCTGGTACTTGGGGTTGGCCGTCACCGAGAGCGCGCCCATGGTGCGCCCGTGGAACGCGTTCTCGAACGCAATGATCTCGGTCTTGTCCGGGCTGATGCCCTTGGCGTACTTGCGGGCGAACTTCAACGCGGCCTCGTTGGCCTCGGTGCCCGAGTTGCACAAGAACACGCGCTGGGCGTCGCTCATGCCGCCCGCGTCCAACGTCTTGGTCACGAGCTTGTTGGCCAACTCGCCCGCGGGGAGGTTGTAGTACAAGTTGGAGCAGTGCATCAACGTCTCGCTCTGGCGCGCGATGATGTTGCTGACTTCCTCGTTGCTGTGGCCGAGGCACGTCACGGCGATGCCCGCGGTGAAGTCCACATACTCGCGGTCCTCGAGGTCGTACACGTACGAGCCTTTGCCCCGAGCAATGACCAAGTTGGGCCGTGCGTACGTGGTGACGGTGTACGGCTTGGTGATGTTGTCGATGAACTGGCCGGTGACGGAGTTGACGTCCGCGTCGGCGACAGCGGCACGTGACGAGAAGCTTCTGGGCAAGTTGAGGCTGCGACGGACAGCCTGGAGGGCTTGCTGCTTCATCATGGTGGTAGTAGTTGAAAAATTTTCACACCGCGCTTAATGAGTCATTACCTGTTTGGGAAGGCGCATCTCGATAAGGATCCGGCACATGGGCCACAAGCACGGCGCACTACACTAATAGTGCAATACTAAAAGTGCACCACTGATGGACCTCCAGTGTTCAGATTCTGCACTCTAGCTGTGGCGTTCTGGCTCTTACCCGGAGAAATCAGTGTGTATCCTTCTCTTCTTGATCGCTACTTCATTGTGTGCCGCACTCGTAGATAACCGCTTGTCCGTTACTATATGCGAGATGCGCTGATGGTGGTCTCGACCTGACACCCGCTGTCAAAGTCCCCCACCACCCTTGCTACTATTCTGTTGATTTCGAACAAGAGCCGAGACTCGTCATCAGCGCTTCCGCCCCGAATGTGTGCCTCGATGCACACTATGTATAGCTTGTGGTTGACCTTGCTCATCTGGACACTGCCGATGAAGTACGTGTCCTTGAAGTTGGAGAGCGCCAAGATCTGGTCGTGGATGGTGGCCTTCAACACGTTCAAGTCGTAGTCGGAGTACGGGAACGACACCAAGAGAATGCCTCCAAGCGTGTGCACCAAGTTCCATCCGGCGTAGCACAACGTCGCTGCTACTACGAGCGTGGACGCTTCAATGATATCGTAGCCAAAGTCGTCCTTCAAGTTCGCCGGGATGAAGGGCACGAGGAGGAGAAACGTGGAGTAGAACAACGTGAGCATCCGAATGGGGTTCCTGACCAACGTCCGCACGAACGCTCGGAGCGCGCTCACCAGAACGTCGTTCTCGTCAGTATCAAGAATCCCGTCCTTTTTCGGCGACAGCTTGAACATTCCTTTGACCAGCTTCGTCTCGCTGTTCATGATCTCCGATATGGAGGCTTCCTCGAAGATGCAAATCGAAGTGAACCAGGTCACGACAATCACCAACACCAAAAACGCCTCGTAGAGGACCCAGTTGAGGTTGTCGTCGCTGCCAGCATGATGGTGCACATGATGAGACCCATGGTCAGGCTCATTTCCGGCATCCACGTAGCCCACAATCAATTCCTCCACGAAGTGGCTTACCAAGTCGCACCCCACCATCACCAGCGACGTGCTCAATGCAAATCCGGCCAACACCTCGAGCCGCCCCAAGCCGAAAGGATACGCGATGGACGGTTTGCTCCACACCTCGAACCTGGAGATCACATCGACACACGCAACAACCAACGAGCCCAACGAGTCATAGAAGACCAAGTGGGCCAACGTGGAAAATGCAGATTGGTGGTAGCGGATGCCGTAGACCAAGACGACGACCGACGTGACGAAATGCGCTAGTGCCAATGCGAGTTTGAATTTCTGGTTAGACGTGGCACTGCTCAACGACTCCCGAACGTCTGGGATGGGGTACAGGTCGGGAATGAGGTCTGGCTGGTGGTTGGTGTCGGCAATGGGAACCGGCTCCTGGAACAAGTTCATCGACACAGAGGAATGCTTGTACCTGTGGCCCTTTCTATGTGCGGGCTTCACCACCAAAGACAGATTGGAGCTGTTGCCATGCATCATAATGTCCTGTGGTTGGAAATTAAACGGCTGCAGCTTCGACGGCGAGCTGGCCCGCTGTCTGTAAGGCGACGTGTTGAGCTTTCGGATGGGAGACGAGCCTCTGGAAGGCGACCCCGAGCGAGACCTTGCTGCTCTGGGCTCCGTAGGCGGAGGCAAATTCGTAGGCGTATAGCTTCCCCTCGGCGTCGCATGGAACGAGTTCCTCTTGTTGCGCACGTTATCGGGCGGAATCACAAAGTCTTGTTTGTTCTCCCATATGGCGTAGTTCACATTGTCTGCGCCTAGCATGGACCTAGGTCTGGGCCTGGAGGAGGCCGAGTTGGACCCCGCCCGCTGGTGAAACAGATTGGACTGCTGTCCAACCGGCGCAGCAGGCGAGTTTTGCAAGGACCCCGAGCTACCATTGTACTTCTTCATGTACGGGAAGTTACCAGGAGGGCCCGAGCTTCCTCCTAATGCTGCGTACGGGCTCTTGATGGGCGTGGAGGGACTCTCATTGTCGGTATAGAGGGACTCTGTTGAGAAGTTTGCACTCAAGTAGGAGAACCCCAGATTAGCATTGGGGCGCTCTTCTTCGATGACGGGAGACGGTGAAAGAAACGACTCGGCAATAGGCGAAGCAAGCTCATCGGGCCACGGCAGGCCTTGCATTTTGATGATTTGGAGGGGTAATGCAGTAGATGGGTAGGGAAGGAATGAAAACGCGTCAATGGGCTTGAGTCTGATGTACTAGGGAGATCTATCACGGCCACAACTCGTGTACTTAAGCCCTGCAAACAGTGGTTACAATGTATGCAGTACAACATCAATAAAGAAGCGGCATGTAGGAGACCCTGGCGACATACAGCCAGTAGAGATGCAGATATGATAGAGCCACACATTTCAGAGCTTCTTGTCGTCTATCCTACAAAGCTAGTTGCACTAAGAAAGGATGATTGCATAATCAGGAGCTACTCGTTCCAGACTGTATCATGAAAGATCAAGACATTCGAGGTTGTGCTTGCCTTTTCAAAATTCGACCTATACTCGTGCAGTCTATCAAGTATCGAAGTACGTGTATGCGTATTTGAATTCAAGGGCCACCTGATTGTTCTTTTCGTGCCGTCTGGTGCTATATATTCTCCTTCTCTTCGTCCTTCTCATTGTGCACAGACGGAGTTTCCGTGACAGGCTCGGGGTCTGTTTTGGAGTTGTACAAGACAATTCCGTTCTGCAAAGCAAACTTCCTCTCCTGTCGCTTGTAGAGATATAACACAACCAAGGTCCATAAAGCCAAGCAGAACGAACTTGTGGCTGTGAATGAGAAACCTTTCAAGTAACGTGGTGCCTCGACAGTTTTCCACACAATGACAGACATCCATGCAGTCGACGCCTGGGCCACCAGGTTCATAGTCACTAGCACCACAGCACGTTTCTGTGCGTCTCGGCGACAAATGTCATTCAGCCAGGAGTAAAGCGCAGGCAGGATGGCCCAGCCGAAAAATTGCAAGCTCCAGGCAAACCACTTGGCAGATTCAGGGACATTCCACACCGCCAAGATGACGTTGCAAGTGAAATTGAACGCTTGTGCGAAACAAATCGCACCCCACCGCAGGAAGAACGCATCGGCAAAAGTGCAAGTCATGAGCAACCATAGTATACCGAGGCCAGCGGTCATGGAGCTTAAATCTTGAATTTTTCCTTTGTCGAATCTTTTCAACGACTTAAGCCACAAAATGTATGAACCAGACGCCGTGTTGCTATCATTCCAGCCAAATATGGACCAGATGGTTATCACATAGATCTCCCACGAGGTGAGAACTTGTACCCATATCTCCTTGGAAAAGAGCGACTTAAACAAGGCGTCTTGCGGGCGGGCGGCAGTATGATTCTTCTTCAATTTGCGCCGCAATAGACGAATCTCGTCGTCTGTCAACCATATGGAATAACAATCGGTCGGAGTTCCAGGGAGCATGTAAAAACCAAGGATTCCAACAACAACTGAGATGATGCCGTCGATAATGAAGATCCACCTCCACGCCTCAAGACCACCAATGCCCTGAAACGTTCTAACTATCGACCCCGAGAGTAATCCCGAGGTCAAAACTCCGAGGTAATTACCTAAGTAGAAACACATGGAACGTCTAGTGATCATGCTAGGACTGGAATAAAAGGTTCCGAACAAATACTGGTAGGAGAGGAACGTTGGTGCCTCGCATACTCCAATGAAAAAGCGAATGACTTTTAGCTGATTGACTGAGCTCACCTTGTATGTACCTATTGTAAGCGCTGACCAGACAAGATCCAATACTGGCAAAACATAGTTGAGGGGTAGTCCGTTCAAGATGTACACGAACGGGAGCTGGAACACGATATTTCCTATAGTAAAAACAACCTGGGTGTAGACCAAGTCATTTTTCACCATGCCAATATCTTCCTTCAATCCGGCCACATAGGCATTGTTCAAATTTGTCAGATCCAAGTACTTCACCCAGTAAGCCATGAGCGAATAAAACGTCAATAAAATGTCAATTTTCCACATCAACTTGCGTTCTGCAGGGGTGTCGTTCTCGTCAAACCATTTGTACCACTTGTGGTTTTGTCTAGCAAACTTATTAAGACGGTATTCGTACTCATCAAAGAAGTGCCACCATTTTCTATTCGCCTCATCGCGATACTCCACCTTCTCCTTAGAGTCCAGGGTTTGCGGTAACTGAACCTCACTCTCATAATTCGAAAGTTGCAAATCTCCCGCATCTTCGTCGAGATCATCCACAACTCTCCTCACGGGAAGGAAGCCCCACTTGAGACGACTCAAAGGCTCTTTCAAAAAGGTCATGGCTGCAAGTCGGTGGCAGCTGGCCCGTTAAGTGTCATTTGCAACCCGAGTTGTGGCTCAAAACGCAATAAGCTCGCTAATGCACAATTTTATGTTCAGGCCAAAATATGTATTCCGTGCGGCTGAATACGGCATGGTCAGTGCGGCTGCTCAGCTCGCTTCTTTAGTGAGGCACAACCAGAGCTAAATTCTTGATATATACATCTTGGTTTGATGCTTTTAAAGACAGGACCACCAAGGTGCTATCATTTCGGCTGGTCCCAGCTGTGGA
Organism: Helenozyma rhizophorensis; assembly: GCA_030573355.1. Lineage (NCBI taxonomy): Eukaryota > Fungi > Ascomycota > Pichiomycetes > Serinales > Metschnikowiaceae > Helenozyma > Helenozyma rhizophorensis. The sequence goes on from JAJMDD010000017.1 coordinate 141,356, forward strand.
TGAAGTAAACGAGATATGGTCATACTACTGCATCTTAGCCATCAATCACAAAGTGATTCATAGTGGATTTTCCTTTGTAGTGTATGCCTCAAAGATCGAGAGGTTCAAGCAACCGTCATTGACGCCCGTTCCAGTATCCTCAATAAGCTGCATGCTTTGGATTGCAAATGGTCTAGACGTCTTCTCACGAGGTACGTTGAAGGGGCTGGAAAATGAGAGCGACTCTGCGTTTGGCGTGAGCGTGAGCCCTGCATCGTTAACAAAGCTGATGTCACTACCATAACGCAATTCGTCTTCGTCTAGAGTAAGCGCGCATTCAGCTGCAAAGCTATGTTCAAACTGTGGCGGTCTTGAGCTTGGTTCCAGCAAATTAAGAATTGACGTCATGTTCGCTAACACTGACGAGGGGCGATGCTCAAATGTTTCTGGAAGGTTTGTACTGCTCTTTTCTTCTAACTGACTTGGGTTCGATGGCGATGGGGGTATCAAATCCTCCGGATTAGCTGCTAGAATCTGCGTAAGAGAGCTTTTCATGAGTAGGAGCAAATCATAAAGCAAGATTTGCAACTTTTCATGCCCATTTGACAAGTATCTAGAATTCAACAAAGCCACAAGGTTCTTGAGGAACAAGAAATGTCCACTGTCATTGTTCGCTATCATGTTTGTGAGTGATGCATTGTGAATGATAATTAGTCGCAAAAAGATCGACACCATATCATAGACGTTCCGATCACCCAGGTGCACGACAGAATCATTTTCAAGGAGATGTAGAAGTTTTATGAGGAATGTGAAAAGGTTGTTGAAGAGGTCCATGGAGGTTGGTATGCGTTCCACCGATAGCACAGAAAACTTCTTGAAGAAGTCCTTGAATATTGGCATCAACTCTAGTCCTTCTGAGTTGGACTTGAGCGATACATAGTGCACATCTTCGGTGACCATGGCATCATGTAGATCCCATACTTGCTCAAATTGTATTTGGGTCAAGAAAAATGTCTCTAGGTACTTGAATAGGGCAACTTTGTAATCCCAGGAAAGATAGTTGAACATTTCCCCGAAGAAGGAGTTATAAGGTCCAAACAGGAATTGAAGCTTCTCAAGAACCTTCAGAATTTCTCCGTTCAACTTCTCCAACATTGGAGTCTCCCCGCAGGACAGGGCACGAAGAATTGCTTGTATAACAGGTAAAGAGAACTCGTTTGTCGCTGCAGCTAGGCGGACAATATCGGTTCCTTCCGCGTCAGCAGTACTTAAACCAACGAGGGGATAGCATACTGCCAACACTGATTCTTTAGATAGCTTTGAACTCATCACAGAGATTGCTAAAGTCTTGTTCTGCAAAAGAACCTGCCACACTAACCTTCTTATACCAGCGGAATATTTTTGAAACAAAGGATCTGCTGTAATGTCTGCAACCTCATGAAATTGTTCTAACGTGTAGATATAGATCTCCTCAACATGGTCATTTATGTAGTCGGATCGGGCAATCTCTAGAAGTAGCCTTTGGTCACCATAACGGCTGCGCGACATCAAATCCGCATCATACACCAAGGCAAACAATATGGTAATCAATCGTTGATCTTGAGACTTACCTTTGATTTCGTCCAAATTAACAAGTAGTTCGGCTAGCAGGACCACTTCGTAACTTAAAAGTTTCATTAAGAAAGTGATTAGTTCGTTTGGGTCATCAGTATTTTGCTCCAACCATCTCGAAATAAACGCTGAGATTACTCCTGACATATAGTCTTTATTCCGTGATCTCCTTCTGCAAATTTCCATGAAGCTGGAGAGAATAGCCTCCTGTTCTTCAGAGAGAATACTCATGTTAACAAACCAATTGCTGAGTATTGAAGAAAGCAGAAGGTGAATCTGCAGCTCATCTATCATCGAATCGAGGTCGAAACTTATACTGATGGATTTCATCTTTTCATTAGCATCAGAGAACTCATCCGAAGAAAAAATGCTCATCTCTGCGGACAAGAGCCTGTTCAAGTCATTCTTAAAGGCATCAGTGGAATAAGAATCATTCTGTCTCATCGCTTGAGACAGTAGACTTAAAGGTGAATCTGCTGTCTCCTTTCCGAATAGTAACTTATCAAGGCCACGCTTTCCGTCACCGGGTCCAAATGTGTTACCGCTGTATGATTTATCCATTGAAAGGTCAATAAACCTCCAAATCGCCTTAAAATGATAAACATCAGTCTCTCTTGTCAGTAGGTCTTTGTAACTCAGCACAACAAGCTTGAATAGCTCATATGCAGTGGAAACAGATTCGTAGCTATTGCCTGCAATAAACTTCACAAGGGTATAGTGGTGCACAATCAATTTGCTTATAAAGTACAACGTATCCAAGTAGTAAATAATGACCTTGTTTTCATTCTTTAGAACAAACTTGACAAACACTTTGAAAAAGACTGTTAAGTTATCAGTGCAAGCATAGAACTGATATATGTTCGCGATGACAGGAGGTGAGATATGTATAAGCTTGGGCGATTGTGATATCATGGTTTTGATTTGGGAGGTAAGCCAGTTAACAAGAAGGAACTTAACACCCACATTCATCAGTTTGATCTCTTCGAGATGGGTATCAAAGTTATCACTAACATGGTTGTTTAGGAAGTCATCGAGAAAATGATGTTGAATAATTTCGATCCCGCGGTTGAACAGATCTGAAAAGCTGAATACATCACTGGTCCACTTCCTCAAAATGTGGTCACATTGTTTGTTGTTCAACACTGGAAGATTCTGCAAAATCAAAAGGTGAAACTCGATTTGGGGATCCTTTTGAACTGTAGTTGTGTAATTTTCGTCAACAGCGGAGGACTTGTAAAATATACCGCAAGCAATAACCTTGCGCAAGTATGAGGATATGGAAATGATCTTTAATTGGTATAATTCATTGATGAGGACGTGCAAATCGTACATCGAAATTCGCTCTGAAGGCTCCTGTGCCAAACTAAAAATGCTTTCAAGAATATCGTTTTCAAACTCGGCTCGCAACTGGGAACTTCCTTTGCTAGCGAGTGCTTGAAGGACTTTTTTCTTCATGAAATTGCAAATGATGAGAATCTTTTCCGACGATGTCCCCATGTCTCTGAAGGCACTTACACACCAATAGACAACAATCTTGAGTTTAGTCCGCCAAGTATTGGAGTCAAGATTGTCGGACGGTTTAGGTGCTAGCAAGGTCGTCATAAAATTATTCAATTTGAGTTTGTCAAGCTGGTCGATAAACCTCAAGTTGTCATCGCTTGACCGGCTATTCAAAGCATTATCAGAGTCGTGATACTGATTTGAGTCATTTCCGGAGGATGCGTTTCCCAACAGGTTATTCGAGCCATCAACAGACACTTTCCCAAGTGGTTTTATGCTCAACAGCCGTGTTTGTTCTTCGGATGCGAAATATTTCATATTTAGCATGAGACTCTCGTTTCGATAATTGATTAGTTGCAAAACTACCAGTAACTCCTTTTTGTCTTTCGCACTAGAGAGCCCCGAATCATTCGTTAGGATACCGAAAAGAACTTCTCCGATGAGTTCCCAATAAGTCGGAACAATGAAACTGTTTGTGTTGTGCTTGAATAAGTCGACCACAGACGTGCTAATAAGAGAAAGGATGTCTCTTTTCAACATTGAGGGAACATTGCTTTGTGGCCGAGGACGAGAGCCTGCTTGGGAATCCATCGAGAGTCGCTGGATCAAAAAGTAGTTTAAGAGCAAGGACTCACTAAGAGCTTTGCATAGGTAGTCCTCTGGTAAGATGTCTCTCCAGAAGATTTTTATGAGTGTGAGAGCCACAAGAATTTGGCCAAAATTTATAGGTTTCCTTCTTAATAGCTCTTCACAAACCACATTCTCTTCGTCAAACTCCGTCCGAGACAACTCCAATAGCGACGGTAGATGCGAAGGCAGGAAAGGTAGATCATCCTTCAAAAAGTTTATGATTGAGGAGAGAAAGGTCGATTTGTCCATAAGGCACTCAATGTATAGCGTCTGGACAAAACATAGCAAGTAGTTCAACTTCGATTGGTATGCAACTTTCTTCTCCTCACTTGTAACAACCATCATCTCTCTTGAAAATTTCAAGACATAATCAGCAACATGCAGAGTCCATTCTTGTAGCCACCGGGCTTTGAACGCCGCTAGACTTGGTATTGCGGACACCGAGGTCGGAGCAAGAACATTCTGCTTCGCCTGAAACTTCCGCTCGAGCAATATGAGATCGCTGTACAAGGCACATTTGGTGAACCAGACTGCCCGCGTGATTGGCACGTTCATGTTGCACATCGAATCAACCAAGACTTTATTACGCAAGCCATGTGGAAGTTTCGTGGAGACTTGCTGAAGCGGCACTTCGGGATTCGCCAAATCCTTGAGCCATGCTTCTCGTTTCAGTGCGGTGAGCGTGACTCGAGGTGGAACCTTGAAATTGTTTGAGTTGTAGCGAATTTTGTTGATAACATCATTTCGAGTTTTGTAAGCTTTTGTCAAGTTCAAGGAGAGCTCTTTGAGGATAGTCGTGCAATTTTTGGAGGATGAGAATAGGGTATCTTGGATTAGGTTTCTGGCGGAGAAGTACTCGTTGGAAACCAGTGGGCCCTCGAAAAATCCTTTGTTCAAGCAGTTGGAATCATTCAATTTGCTATTCTGAGCTTCGTCATCCTTCCAGGGGTTGTAATCGGGGTATGTCTTGGATGGAAGCTTATCATCTAGCGGGAAGATCGGTATCGACGGCTCGGTCATTGTGTACTTCATCGCCAAGATCTCATCTTTAGCAGTAGACGAATGAACCGCACGATTGTGAGATGCTAACAATGAATTCTTGCTTTTTGGTTTCGACATTAAACATTAATATGGAGAGAGACGCTCAATTATAGTTGGCCCTCTAATCGATGGTCGCACTTGATCAGACTCATGCAGTGCGGAGAAATAAGACTTACATCGATTACGTGCACAAATACCAGTTAACTTTTAGTCAGGAAGTATGAAAATCTACTACCAATCATCGTCTTCATCGTCCTCTTCGTCACTGTCATCTCTTGTGACACCTTTTCTCTTCTTTAAGGCATCTGCTAAGGAGCCAGCCAAGTTCATCTCTTCGTTCTTCTTGGCCTTCAATGCGTCTGCCAAACCATTCCCTAGAGCGGCACCATTACTCTGCACTTGCTGATTACTGTTAGCAGCAGGCTCGGCCCTTTGCGCGGTCACCAGTGGAGGTGGAGGAGGAGCAGGAGCCGCCTTTCCACCTCCAAATAGGTGAGCTGGCGGGTCAACCTCCTTCATGTAATCGAGCGGCGCCCAGCCTTCCGAAGTCTCTTTCAAGTCCTTGACGAGACCCCATTTGCCATTCACGTTGGCGACATAGACAATGTCATCTTTCGTGAGGGGAACAGACCCACCAACCGATCCATCGTAGTCGAACAAAACTTGGTATGTGGGAAATTTTGGCTTGACAGTGGCCAAAGCAGGTGGTGGAGGGGGTGGAGGTGCAACCTTCTTCACCACTGGTGGTGGAACTGGTTTTTTCTGCCGTTGTGCCACTTCAGGCTTTTGGGGTTGAGGTCTAGATTGCTGCTGAACCGGAGCAGGAGGAGGTACCTTTCTTTGTTGCTTAACAGGCTGCGGCTGTGGCTGTACGTGTTGTTGGCGTACTTCAGGTTGTACTGGCTGTGGGCGCGCCTGAGGTTGCTGGTGCTGCTGCGGCCTCTGCTGCGCAGGAACTTGCGCCTGATACGAGTTAGCTTGCACAGGCCGAGAAACAGGAGTAGGAGCTGTGTAGCCCGATCTGCGTGCTTGCGTCCCTCTGTTGTAATACTTGCTGTAGTCCACAGTACTCGAAACTCCCCGTGGTCTCTTTGGATTTTTGCTTGTTGGAGGTAAACCTTGGCCCACAGTGACAGTGCCCGACTTGTACGTGTCTCCGTATTGGGGCGCGGCTCCGTGCTGAAACTTCACAACATGGAATTTTCCAGCCTTCTTTTGGTACTCAACTGTAGGGCCAATCTTAACAGTAAAACCTCGGTTGATCTTTTTCAATTGTGCAATCAATTCAGTTTTGAAATCCAAGTTTATGAAAACGTCTGGCATGGATGGTGTAGGGTTATGGAAAGATATGGCAACCCAGTTGTCTTGGAAAGAAGATAACCCAACATAATTGATAGCAGACACAGGAAGAGAAAACTCTTTCTGCAACTGTAATCTCTTATCGACCAACACTTCAGCGACAATGTAGAGGGTGGTTCTCGTCAAGATAAATATTCTTGGCAAACGCTTAGATGATCTACCAAACTTGGCTAGGAGAATTTCACCTTTCGCAGAAAAATTGACCGGCTCATTGATTCCTGCTTGAGAGACAATAAATCTTCCGTATCCAGAAGACTGATTGCAGCCCAAGTAGTCTCCCATGTAAGCTCTGGATCCGAGAATGGAGAATCTTCTTCTCTCTTTTCTTCCTTGTAAGATAGCACTGCCTTCATCACGGAACTGCTCAAACTTGTTTCCGTGCTTTTTGACTCTCCAAGCACTTTGGATCACCTTAGCGGCATCTTCTTTCCGCTTCACATAGCGACGCCAGGCTCTCTGAATACGGGCAGCCATGTTGTGCCAATACTTGTCCCTCATATCTTCCAATGCGAACAAAGTTTCCGGAGTTTTAATGAAAACCTTGGTCGTACCCATCTGATATTCAGTGGGTGGGATATGACAACTTTTCAAAATCTCTTTAACGGCAGAAACGTCATCACCTCTCCAGATGTAGTCACCGGCATAACCAGTTGCTGGCGATAAAAGGTAGAAGCGTTGTACAAACTTGTCGAAAGTGGTACGGTAAGCGAAACCTGCCCTTCTAATGCGCACGTTCTCTTTCAACCCCAAGTATTTGATTTGATGCAAAACTTGTTGATTGTCATATTCCTTGGGTCTTTTTGTTTGATTTGGCTTGATTGTTCTGATGTAAGAGGGCTGGCATTGGGATAAGGTGTCAACGAGAAGATTGGCACTCCTCTTAATTTTGTCTGAAGCCGTCTCTGGGCGCTTTTTGGAGTCCGTGACAGCGGCCAACAAGTTGGGAGGGAACAACGACGTCGTGACAAAACTATTTGAAGAACACGACAAAAGCTCCAACAAATCACGCAACATGTTGTCCTTGTTTTTATCTGTCATTCCAGACACGTCGTAGGTGACATCGCCGGCGTAGTGCTTGATGATGAACTTGCCCCTGCGGTCCTCGAAGTGGCGGTTGTTAGCACCAACCATGCTCAATCTCTGCGCGAAAACCTGATCGGCAGCGTCGGAGTCGGCATGGGCGGTTTTGATGGAATCATTCAACGCCGCGAACAAGCCTGGCTGGGGCCTGGTCGCCTCAATCAAATCACAAACAACCTTGTTGTTGAAGTAGTCTATAGGGGTCCACTTGATTTGCTCCTGGACATACTCGTCCTGTTCAGCCTTCAACGTCAACTGAATAAATATCTGCTGCAACTTCTCGTTGACATAGTTGATGCAAATCTGCTCGAAAGAGTTGTGCTCGAAGATCTCGAAGCCGTAGATATCCAAGATTCCAATGGCCTTCTTCTCGTAGTTCTCGGATAGCCCTTTCAAGGAAACATTCACTCTGTCGACGATCCATTGAAACAAGTTGTTGTAGATACCCTTGGCCAACGCGTCGCGCACGGCGGTCGCCTGGACAATGTTCAATGGCACGTGGTACGTCGAGCCTCGTCTCATGCCGTGGGAGGTCTCGATGATTCTCTCCGTGAGGGACGTTTTCAACATCTCGGCGTCAACCTCCAACAAGTAGGCCACGAAGTTCGTGACCCCGGCGTCGCGCACGGCCGCGTTGCCGCTCTCGTCCTCCACGAACGAGATGTTGCCGATCCACAAGATGGTGGCCAACATGCGGAAGATGTTGTCCTGCTCGGACTGCGACAAGCCAATGATCTCCATCGCCTTGAGGGTGTCCTGGAAGTCCTTGCCGTCGTTGATGCCCTCTGCGTCTATACAGTGCGCAGCAGAGGTGTAGACGTACGTCTCGGGGCCCTGGATGCCGAACATCTGCTGGTACTGCGGCGGACAGTGCTTGGTGAACTGGTAGAAGATGTGGAAGTTGCGCTCGTTGGTGATCTGCTGCACCACGCGCTGCTTCTCCAACAAGTAGTTGGTGATGTGCGCCGCAATGGGCTGGAAGCCCTGCGGGTTGAAGAAGATCTCGAGGTACTTGCCGTGGCGCGACGAGTTGTTGTTGCGCAACGTCTTGGCACACCCAAACGACTCCAAGAGCGGGTTGGTCGCTAGCACCATGTCCTTGATCTCGGAGATGCCGCTCACGGTGCTCTGGTCGTCCACGGACACGTTGGCGATGTACTGCATTATCTGCTTCGCCGCCTCGGTTTTGCCGGCTCCCGACTCGCCTGAGATGATCACGCACTGGCTGTCGCCGTACGACTTCAAGTTGTAGTACATGGCCTCGGCAATGGCGAAAACGTGGGGCGGCACCTCCAAGCGGTTCTTGCCCTTGTACATGTTCAATGTCTGCTGGGTGTAGATGCCCAAGTCCTGGAACGGGTTGACGGAGATCAACACGTGCCCGATGTACGTGTAGATGGTGCCGTTCATGAAGCGCTTGTGCAAGTTGTCGTTGATCGCGTCGTCGGTGATCTTGGAAAGCAACGTCAAGTCGGACACGCCCACCTCCTTCTTCTTGGTGATGTCGAACTCGGCCTTCTTGATGCCGGACTTGGCCGGCGCGGCCTGCTGCTTGGCCTTGGTGCGGCCGCCTCTTTTGACGATGGCCATGGTGGAGATAAAGGAGAAATGCGGGCGGAACTTCGGTACATGGCGTGCGCGCACCAAGGCGGAGCAGACCACCACGAGTGACAGACCGAGATGTCGTGATGCCAGCGAGAAAAGAGGCTGGGGCCGCTACTGGAACAGCAATACTGCGAGGGCTTGTGCGAATACTATGAGAGAGGCTCGTGGAGCTACTGGGTTGTAGATGCAAGTGATCATGTAATGCAGAGGGCTTAGCCGCATGGGTGCAAAATGCTGCAACTACGACGACCAGATGCGCACCATCTTGTCCTTGCCGCCCAGGGCCACCTTGCGCCCGTCCGTGCTCCAGTCGACCGCATAGACCTCGTCCGCGTGGCCCGGCAAGTCCACGTTGAGCTTGCGCGTGCGCACGTCCCACACCTTCAACGTGGTGTCCTTGGAGCACGACACCAAAAGCCGGCTGTCCGCCGACCACGCCGTCTGGTACACCGGCGCCACGTGGCCGCGGAACGTGCCGAGAAACGTGCCCTTGAGCCCGTCCCACAACTTGATGGAGTTGTCGAACGACGCAGACACAATGTACCGCCCGTCCGGCGAGAACAGCACGTGGTTGACGAGTTTCTGGTGCCCCGTCATGCGGCACACGGGCTTCAGCGACTTCAACGGCTCCCAGAAGTACATGGTGAAGTCGTCGCTGGCGGTCACGAGCCGCTCGCTCACGGCGCCGCCGAGCCGCGCCACCTTGTCGTACTGCTCCCTGGCCTTGGCCCGCAACTCGGCCCCGCTGGCCTTCACCGTCGAACGCGACGACTTGTGGTCGAACCCGCCCTTGCGCAACACGTGGTCCGTGGAGATGGACAAGTGATTGACCCAGTGTGCGTGGCTCTTGAGCGTCTGGATGCACTTTCCGCCGGCACTCATGTCCCACGCCCGGATCGTCTTGTCGTGCGACCCGCTGTACAAGATGTTGGAGCCAGACCACTTGACGCACGACACCGCGTTGGTGTGGCCGCTCATGGTCGCCACGCACACGCGGCGCCCGGTGTCCCAGATCTTCACCGTGCCGTCCTTGGACCCGGACCCGAGCCGCGGCGTCTGGCCGTCGGCAACCAAGTGCAACGGCTCCCACGTCAAGCTGGAGATCCACTTGGTGTGGCCCACCAACGGGCTGCCCAACGCGGCGCCGCTGGCGGCGTCCCACAACCGCACCGTGTTGTCCATGGACCCGGTCGCGATCATGGTGCCGCACGGCGAGTACGCCACGCAGAGCACCCAGTTGGTGTGGCCCTCGAGCGTCTTGAACGGCGTCTGCGTGTTGCAGTCCCAGATGCGCGCGGTGGAGTCGCCGGCGCCGGAGCACATGCGGCCCGAGTCGTTGGGTGCAAACAGGCAGCACAAGATGGTGGACCCGTGCCCGGCGATGGCCGCGCTGGACCGCGTCACTGCCTTGACCTTGAACACGGCCCGCGGCGTGTACACGATGGTCATGAAGTCTTCTGTCGTCTTGATGCCGGGCTTCAACACCGACGAGTAGAGATTGTCTCGGATGTCCACGAGCTGTGCGTCGCCGCCGTCTTGGTTGAGAAGCGAGAACGAGTACGGCACGGGCTCGTCCTTCTCGCCATTGATCTGGTTTAAGAGCTCCTCCAACTGCTTCTCGGTGATTCCGCCGGGCACGCGGATAGACCCGCCCACGGAGTCGCCCGAGTCTGCGGCCTGGAACTTTATTAGCACATTGGGAAGGTCGGCGGGTACGAGGTTCACCTCGCGCACCTGCTGTGCCTCCTTTTTCTGTTTCTTAGAGGGTGGCGGGACAACGGTAGCCATGTTAGATGCTGCTCACAGTAGATTGAAAATTGAAGATGCTCATCGCACTTGGTGCAGGTTGATAACCTACCGAGCCATTTGTCACAAAAATCGAATCTCATCAGAGGAGGAATGTCGCTGAGCGTAATGTCGCATGCTCTTTCTCTAGTCTTGTATTGTCTCTGTGTTTGCCGCTCGTGTGCCCCTTGCGGGACTCCTGCCTCTTTGATCATATATGTAGATGTTGGCACACTCACCTGATTCGGCGGTAATGGTACCGAGCAGAAGGTGACCATGCCTCTATCTCTCATATAATCACCTATTCACTCGATCTCGAGGCTTTGCGGTGTCGCTATCGTTGGTTTGCTCATTGGAACTTGAGGCTGACGTGCACGTGACTCGGTCATCATCCCCACAATCCGGCTCACCATACCCCTGATATGGATCTCCGTGGTCTTCCTCTTCCGATCCTCGTCAATGTGTTTCGAAACCTATCGGCAACGGATCTTGAGGAATTGACCCGGTTGTTCCCCCCGAATTCGGAACACTGCTTGCTTTATCGCGTTATCGATGCTGTTCGCTTATCTCGCATCATAGTCACCTGTTCGTGGCATTCCCTGTTGGTCCTACTACCACGAGCACGGCAGGTTGCACCATTAGACGTTTTGGCCCATTACACACATGCTGCCATTGACGATTTTCCGCACTTGGTGGCAGCCATGCAATCCCATCCTTATCCAGACATACCAGTCAAGAAGGACTTGTGGTTTGTTCTAGGTTCCGATTTGGGACTTAGTTATGCTCCAGAACGAGATTCGCTTCGACTCATCATGCGCTTTGGCCGCATTCTACGGACAATTCCGCCCTCCATCCTGCCTACGTGTAGGCACATCGATTTCTCCTTTGCAGCCTCCACTAACGTGGAAAGCCAGCTTGTGGTGGCAGCAGCAGCCGCAATGTTCAACAGACTCGCTCACACCGAAGGACTCTGGCTATCGGTCGAGAATATTAGCATGTCTGGCTTTGCGTGCTTCACCGACACACACCACCAGGTGTACGATTACTCGAGGTTCCAGGCTCTCAAGGTTGTCTCATTGACGAAGATGGGGATTGAGAGCGTAGACCAGTTGCTACTCCCGCCAACAGTGGCGACTTTGAACGTGTCGTGCAACAAAATTGTCTCTTTTGATGGCAGCTTCCTACCGTCTGATTTGGTGACGCTCGACATCTCGAACAATCGCATTGAGGGCCTGGTTTCGAGACTTCCACCGACTCTCAAGTGCCTCATAGTCAGACAAAACCGCATCAAGGACATTGTCGATCTTCCCGACACCACAGAAATATTGGACATCTCATACAATCCCCTTCTGTGCGCCGAATTCATCGTTCCATCGTCGTTGCGCTCACTTTACTTGGACTTGGTGCAGACCATCATGTCTGAGAATGTTTGCAGGAGATTGAGGGCCCAACGGGTTTTGTTGAAGACAAAGCACTCCGTTACCAGGGGTCCTTCTTGCTTCAGCTAGCTATGGCGAATCTCCCAGTTGTTTAATGAGTCCCCGTCCAAATCGTCTAGAAGTGTGCCTGTCAGCTCCACGTCCGAGCCAGAGATAACCAGCACCTCCTGTTCGTCGAGCTCCTGCTGCGATAATGTGATCGGCGGCGAAGAAGGTATGGTTATCGGAGCCTTCTGCGTCGAAACCGCACGAGGCTGGATCTGCGTCAGAGACAACGAGTTCTGAATGAACAGAGACAAGTCTTGCTGCTCGTGCTCCAGGAGGTCTATAAGCCACGGGCCGTCGCCTTTGCCCGGGTTGCGCCTGAAGTCAAAGTACACCGGGTCGTTGATGTTACTCACGCCATGGAGCCACTGCAACTTGACCGCAGACACCATATAGCGATCTTCGTCTTCGGGCGCACGGCCATTGCGACTGAAATGGGGGCTTTTATGATACCAGTCATTGTAGAAAACTAGCCGGGCAGAGATTTGGGTATCGCAGAAGGACGGGCTGTGCAGATCGCTGTTGTGGGCCCCGAAAGTCACAGGCGTGAGGACCAAGCGGCCTGGGTTCCGCTGTGGAAACGACGGCTGTGGAGCTTGCGAGCTGTCTTCCTCCGGTGCGTTTCTCTTCGGCCACGGCTTGTACTTGGGCTCGAGTTGGCCCTGCAAGATGACCACGGCCGAGTTCTTATACGCAAAGTGGCCCATGCGCTTGAAAAGCGCATTGATGTGGTTCTGGGCCTTGACGATCGGGTTCTCCTTGACAAGCGACGACTGCGGCGGGAGCTGCGTGAGCGTGACCAGCGCAAGGCCCTCCTCGGCCACCTTGGCCCTGTTGTCCAAAATTATACGGTTGTTGTCGATCTCGTGCTTGAGCAACGTCTCTTCGTAGCTCGCCGAAACCTGGAGCCGGTACCACTCCACCAATTCGTGGAAGCTGGTCACTACGAGGAGCGCGGACGCGAACTGCTCAAGCGGCATCAACGTGAAGAACGCGTATACTTGAGCAAACGACGAAAGATCGTGGCGCTCGATGCGGTCGAGCCACTCCGGGCAATACTGCGGATGCTGTCGTAGGAGGTCCCAGGGGAAGGTGTCCAACGTCTCTATAATCACCACCCTCAGCCCGCTCTTGGCGAGATGCGATGCGACCAAGTTGCACATCAAGGCAGAAAGCGCCAGGTTGGCCGGCACAGATTGGAAGTCGAGAACCGCGTCGGTCTCAATGCGGAGCATCTGGTCCAACGTAGGGATGCCCGAGGACAAGTGGGACCACGCGGGCCGCTGAAGGCTCATTTCAAAGAGAGACACCATCGCATGATGACCAATCTGACTCAGCTATAATCTTGATTTGTGCTGCGAGATTGAACCTGAGTTCTGCCGTGGGATTGTACCTTGAAGTTACCTTGAGGTTCGTGCCTTGATGTTCGTGCCGATCGTATTGACTCGTGCAAACGTGCCAGTCTAGTGTAGATCGGTATGGTGATCGGAGGTGAGAATCTTTAATTCGCGGCATAGATCGCGGCAGTCGATCGCGATAGCAGACTAGACAAAGCTAGACTTGACTGCGACTACACAAATTAAAAACCAAAATACGTACTTCCCCCACATCGAACGACACAAGTAGAACACAGGTAGAGTGTAAGTCAATCTCAGGGCCCGGTTCAGCCGCACGCCTTGCTTGCTGGTGATGTGCACCCGTACCTCTCCTACTACCCTTCATCACCACCACCACTCGAGCCCCACCGAAGTTCCAGGCGAGCTTCCAGCGATTCAATGCAACATTACACGCTGCACGCGGCCAAGGACCCGGCGCTGCAGCAGGGCCGCCACCTCCAGCGCCCCAACAACCAGGGGTGGCGCCCCCCACTTGACCGAACACACTCAGGAACTTCCAATGGGCAGACCGGCGCCTCCAAATCCGGCCCGAAACGCCTGAACAGAGAGCGCTCCGGCAGCGCGTCCAGCGGCGCACCGCCGCCCAGTGCACAGGGCAACCAGGGCGGCGGCAAGCCCGGCAAGGCCCGCACGCTCAGCCAGGTGTTCGCCAGCAACGTGCACAACACCAACCAGTACCTCGCGCAGGAGAAGGTGTACTTGCGGGGCATCCGCAGCCAGTGGGAGGACGACTACTACACCAAGGGCATCAGCGGCGCGGGCGTGGAGCTCAAGGAGTCGGACTCGTACAACAACGACGACGACGACGACGATGACGACGTGTCGCTGTACGGCGCGCTGGACCTTCTCACGGACATTGACGACGACAAGTATCAGATCGACTACAGCTTGGCGTTCGACATCATGAAGAGCAGCAACTCGAAGCTCAGCATCGACGACGACATCAAGACCATCAGCAAGGACACTGTCGAGGACCCGGCCGTGCTCGAGCGGCTCGAGTGGCAGGCCATGCTCCTCTCGGTGCTCACGGGCGATGTCGTGCGGTCGGAGAAGACCAAGATCATCGACATTGCCAGCTCGGGCGAGGGCCAAGAGTCCATTCTCCACGCGCACTACAAGGACAACTTGTGGTTTGGCATCCGCGCCAAGCTCTTCAACAGGACGGACGACGACCAGCGCAAGATTGTGTTCTACCGCCGGACGCTCGTGGACCTGTTGATCGACGACATCATGAACTACGAGATCTCGTACGAGCCGGGCGCAGACTCGCCGCGCGTGCAGATCGCCAACATCCTCGTGCGCTACGAGCGGTCGTGTGAGCTCTGGAAGACCTTGGAGGACATGCGCCACGACAAGCCGGCGTGCCGGAGCGACGCCTTCCAAGACAGAATCGATGCGCTCACTGCGTGGTTGGCCATCACCGCCGGCTTCGAGCGCGAGTCCAACTCGTTCAAGCTCTGGATCGGCAACGACAGCCTTGACGTCACGCGAGGGTCGCTGAAGGTGGTGCCGCCCAAGGAGACGCAAGAGCTCTCTGCCTCCAAGAACAACAACGTCAAGAAGATCTTCGAAGAGGACAACAAGTCCCTCGCTGAGAGACTCGTCAAGGAACAAGACGTTCACACGATATTCACAACCAGAATCGTCATTCCGTTGGCCCCGTGGATGGTCAAGGCGAAGGAAACCTACATCCGCCTAGGGACGGTGTTCGAGATGTTGAAACTCCCCGACTACGTGCACGACCTCATTGACTTGTGTCTCGTGCCCTTGCGTCTCATCAAGGAGATTATCTCCATCAGAATGCAATACGCGAGAAAGCTACAAAACCCCACGTTGATGATGATCGACCAGATGCTAGATGATTTCAAGTCCTACATCACCATCGCGTTGGAGATCAAGGGCGGCATTCTCGACTATTGCAAAACCGACGCGGCCAAGTCGTGGATCATCGACTACTTGTTCGAGAAAGATATCGAAGAGTTTGACGCCGTTGTGCTTCTGTGCGTTCGCTACTTCCTTGTTCTCTTGAACAAAAAGCTTATCGACAGCTCTAGGTCTCCGTATCTCTTCCGCACGAATAAGGAACCCGATGAACTAGAGTCTGCTTGGAACTTCTTGAAGAACTTGGGCGCCTACATCGACGGAGGCGGCATGGTGGTAGCAGAGAGCGTGACAAACGTAACATCCAGAATGTGTCATAAACTCTTGGCTTATCTCACCCATCAAGTCCGGAATCCTCCAATGCCAGTGACGAGTGCTCCCGACTTCATCCGCTGGTACACCTCCACTACGGAAAACTTCGGTCAGCTACGTCGTAAGCTAGCTAGATTCACGGGCCAGATATCAAGAAACTTCACCAATTCGTTTGTTTTTGAACTTCAAAGTGGCTCCGGTTCCAAAACAAAACAATTTCTTGAAGCTTTGCGGCTTTCAGACCATTTTCTAGTCTACACGGGTTCGGTTGAGAGTCAAGGAATGTACTTTTTCGCTAGCTCGGAGCTCAAGGACAAGGAAGCGGAAATATTGAGAATCATCAATGGCTCCCGTATTGGCAATGATTCGAGAAACAACTTCACCGAATTCTCAGGCCTTCTCAATAGTCTAAAAGGCGACTGCTACCTGGACTATGAAGACCCAAGCGATCTTGAGCCTGTCCCTGAGTATGTCATCGCATTTTGTCCTCCCAAGCCTATCGTGTGGGAGGGCGAAATGATCAATTTGAACATTGAGGAAGTGCCTCTTTCTGACGTGAAGGTGGGCCAACTTCTTCTAATATCAGGCTTGCCGTTTTACGATCTCCGTTTGGCCAAGGACCGCTTTTTGGAACTTGTTTCTGATATTGTTGGCCCTAGTACCGTCGGGAAACCAGTTGAGCATCGATGCTCCCTTACTAAGGTTCATCAGGAATTGACCAAAGTCAACAAGGTATTCTTCAGGATGAGTTTGGCGATATTAGATTCCGTCCAAATCGTGATCGATAAATGCCGAGAGAACATTCCTGATGGTGGCTACCAAGAGCTCGTTAATTCCTACTTCATTTATGCGCGAGATTTTGGGAAAAGTTCGGTGAAGTGGTCGGATACCTCTAGAAAGTCATCAGTGATCATGCGGCTAATGCAGCTTTCAATCGAATGGGTCAGTTTCATATGTGATGATTGCATTCCGACTGACCGCAAAACTTTCCGGTGGTGTGTTTTAGCGCTCGAATTTGCTATGGAGATGACGAGAGGATTCAACGTGCTAGTGCTCAACGAGGAGCAATTCAGCAAACTCAAGTTGAAAGTGGCACGCTGCATGTCTCTCCTCATTTCCCACTTTGACATCATGGGTGCCAGATCCAGTGAAGCAGAAAAGCGCAGACTATTGAAGTGGACCGCTCAAAGAAAGAAGATCGAGAACTCGTCAGACGATGATCAGATACTCTCTGCGTTCAGAAAGGACTTGTTGGAGCAAATTGAACAGATTGAAAAGTATAGGGCAGACGTGGAAGAGCAATTAAACTCCATAGGCAGAGTTTTGGATGTGTCCGACCTGCAATACCAGTATGTCTCCCTTTTGGCATCCTCATTCTCCAGTGTTTCTATCAGGTGGCAGAAGGGCAAATTTATCGGAGGTGGCTCCTTTGGTCAAGTGTTCGCTGCAGTGAACTTAGACACAGGTGGCGTGATGGCAGTGAAAGAGATTGTGTTCCACGACAGCCAGTCACTCAAACTCATTCCATCCATTAAGGAGGAAATGACAGTTTTGGAGATGCTCAATCATCCCAACGTTGTGCAATACTTTGGTGTTGAGGTGCATCGTGATAAAGTGTACTTATTTATGGAATATTGCGAGGGAGGATCTCTATCAGGCCTTCTTTCCCATGGAAGAATCGAAGACGAGATGGTCATCCAAGTCTACACCCTCCAAATGCTTGAGGGCTTGGCATATCTTCATCAGTCCGGTGTAATTCACAGGGACATCAAACCAGAGAACATTTTGTTGGATCACATTGGGGTGATTAAGTTTGTTGATTTCGGCGCTGCGAAAGTCATTGCTGCTACTGGCAAGACCAGAAACTTGTCCATGCGCTCACGCGGGTCTAAAGACGAGAACCCACTGAACTTGAACTCTATGACGGGTACACCCATGTACATGTCGCCAGAAGTAATCACTGGACAAAATTCGTCCAAGAATGGAGTTGTGGATATTTGGTCCCTCGGCTGCTGCGTGCTTGAAATGGCCACAGGCAGGAGACCTTGGGCCAACTTGGACAATGAGTGGGCTATCATGTATCATATTGCCGCCGGGCACAAGCCGCAATTGCCCTCGTTCGACCAGCTCAGCCCGGCTGGTATTGCGTTCCTTTCTCGGTGTTTGGAGCACGACCCCAGCAAGAGACCCAGTGCGGTGGAACTTTTGGAGGACCCATGGATTGTGCAGATCAGGCAGGTGGCGTTCGGCTCGACCGAGTCCGGCAGTACGCCCAGTCTGGAGATCCAGCCGGAATTGGCTTAATATCAATGAGACGTTACGTGATGTCTTACGGTGAGGATGTAAAATTGCTCTGTAGTATATACAAGAACCAGGAACCCTGGTATGCCATTAGTCGTATTTGATGTGTTTGTCGAGGATGGTCTTCACCTGCTCCGTGTAGTCGCCCTTGATGTTCACCTCACCAGTGACGGTGTTCACCTTTACGTTCCTCTTTAATATGTTTCCGTTGTTCACATGTTTGAGCAACTCCTCTGCGAAAAGCTTCACGTTGCCCTCGACTCTCTTCACCTCGGTCGAAATACGGGTGTTCTGGATCTTCTTGTACACGGGCCAGTGGCCGAAGGCAGTCTTTTTGATGAAGTATTGGTTGTTGGAGACGAACTCGTTATTGGGAAGGTCGGCCGCGGTCACCGAGGATAATGCTGGAGGGGTATAAACGGGTGTTTCCACCTTAGGGACAGGTATCCTGAGCCCTTTCAAAAGTCTGGGGGCAGCCCTCATTGTAGGAAGAGATGTTGGAGAAATTTTTAAGACTGCATGCGCGTACATCAACATGCAAACGGTATCTACTCGAAAGACTGCAAAAAGAATCTGCAAGAGTATTACTGCAAGAATATTAGCTGCAAGAATATTTACGCAAGAGTATTGTCTACTGTAACTAGATCTCATCTCGATGATTCTCGCTATAAATAATGCTCGTCATATGCTGCCGTCCCAACTAGTCTATAAGCTGATTCCCTCCGGAAGCACCACGTCGTCGGTGTCGTGGATCTTGCGGTGCTTCGTGTAGTCCTTCTTCTGCAGAAAGATCTCGCCGCAGATGCTGCACTTGTGCATCTTGGTGTGGAGCCGCATGTGCTTGCCCAAGTTGGAGCTCTCGCGGAAGCTCTTGCCGCACCCCGGCCAGGTGCACTTCAACGGGCGGTCGCCCGAGTGCACGCGGTTGTGGATGGACAACGACGAGCTGGTGGTGAACTTCTTGCCGCACGTCTTGCACGCGTAGGGCTTTTCGCCCGAGTGCGTGCGGCGGTGCTGGGCGAGCATGGCCGGCGTCGCGAACAGCGCCCCGCACTCGTTGCACTGGCACGGCTTGTAGCCGGTGTGGATGTGGATGTGGCGGAAGAGCTTCTGCCGCTGGATGAACGGCTTGCCCTTGTTGCGGCAGCACCCGCTCCAGCAGCAGTGGTAGATGGACTTGCCGTGGCCAATGTGCTCGTCCTGCAAGTGCTGCTGGAGGTGGCCCGCGCTGTCGTGCGTGCTGTGGCAGAGCACGGGCTCGCCGGCGGGCGTGGTGCCCACCTGCCACTTGCAGGTGAAGCTGGCGTCGGGGCCCGCCAGGGGCTGGATGCGCATTTCGGTGATGTTGACGGACTGGGCCAAGTCGCCGAGCTCGCGCCGCCGCGGGCTCTTGGCGTCCGCGCGCGGCAGCTGCGTCACCTCGGAGATGGGCGTGAGCAACGGCGACATCGTGGCGGCCGCCGGGTGCTGTTCGGGCGCCTTGTGCGAGCACAAGTGGGCCAAGAACGCCTCAAAGTCGCTCTCCACCACGTTGCAGCGGCTCCACTCGCACTCGAACGCGGGGTGCGGCTCGCCAGCGCCGAGCCGGTACTCGTTGCGCACGTGGTCGTCCACGAGGTGGTCCACGAGCGACAGGTCGCTGATCTTCTTGAAGCAGGCGTCCCACTGGCACTCGCGCACGCCCAACGGATCGAGCGTGGGCTCGAGCCCGAGCGCGGGCCCGACCGGCTCGAGCGCGGGCTCGATCTTGTCGCGCATCGGGTAGTTGTTGAAGTGGAGGAGGAAGTTGTAGTTCTCGTCGTACGGCGTCTCTGCGCTGGGGATCTTGGCGTGGAAGCACGACTGGTGCGTGGAGTGTGTCTGCTGGCTCGCTAGCGGCGGCACCTCTTGGTGACACAGGTGCGGGAAGTGGATCTGGAACGGCTCGGGCTCGTCTTTGACGGGCTCCACCTTGACCTCGGGCTCCTTGATGTCGCGGCCAATGTACTCGATGTTGCGCAGCACGTTGTGGAGCAAGTTCTCGAAAATCAGCATCTTGGGCCGCTGCCACTCGCAGAGGCTGTTGCCGTGGTGCTCGTTCGCCATGCATGCCACGTCGGTGCACACGGCTTCCGGCTCTTGCAAGCATGCCGGGTCCTCGCAGCACGAGCCGTCCTCGAGCTCCGCAAGGCCGCTGTCCGCACAGTCAAAGTAGCAGTCGTCGAGCTCGTCGCAGAGAATGTCGTCGCAGGGCTCCGCCTTGAGCTCGCCGCAGGTGTCTGCATCGTGGGCCGCCTGCTCGTGGTCGTGGTTGTGGATGTGGCCGTGGATGTGCACGTGGTCCTTGTGCTGGTGGATGTGGCCGTGGACGTAGCCGTGCGTGAGCATGTCATGCGGAGTTAGCTCGAAGGACATGGGGTTGAAAGATCGGGCGCCGGGGTCATCAGTAGGTGGACCTTGGTGGTTACCGTCTGTCACATGATGCCCATCTGCAGGGGAACAAACAGTTTAGACTAGGGGAGTGTACAGGAGCGACGAGGGAATTGGAAGTGCCAGGAATTGCAAGGAATTGCAAGGAATTGCAAGGAAACGGAATGGCGGTAATGGCATTAGCAAGGGAGTACAAAGGGAATGGAGAAGGAAAGGGAATTGCAAAGGTTAGGGTGAGAGGGTAGGTCACGGGATTCAAGGACGAACCGGTGGAGGAGATGAGAGAAGTGATGCTATGAGGATGGCATTGATGGGCGTGCGACTTACTGGTCGGTTCTCTGTGACTGAAACGAGACAGGTGATGGCTTGGTGTTCGGAGTTTTTGAGGAATGATGCCGGGAATGATGGTGTATATGGTTGAGGAATGTGAATGGCGGGGATCGTAATTGACGAAGCCTCGACGACCATCCTCGGATCGAATGAAAACATCCATCGATCGGAGCCCATTGAAACGAGATCATGCCATGTTGGTCGCGGTTCCGGGCTCCGTATCCGAAAAATAGTGGCCGGTGCTCAGAATTGCGGACAAGCGGCACGGTGCTCACAATAGAAACACAGGTACGGCCGTGACCACACGAGCGGACTAGAGGACGCCCGGGCGAACGAGGGCGGGCACAATGATCAGGGCGTTTGCCAGGCGTTCGAGATTGGGCCCTCGTTTATGCAGCTAAAGTGTCGCCTGCGCAGATCTGCCTATTGTCCTGGCTCCATAATGGCCATTCATCTTCACCTCACACGATTGGTGGATCAATGGACGACAATGGTGCAGCCCGACCTGAGATCGATCCGCCAGCTGCGCCAGATGGCTGGCCGATCCTTTCCCCTCCGCACACCACCGTCTAGCCGTGCTGTGCAGACTCAGGCTCCCTGCACTTTGAGCGTCCCTGGTGGTAGCCTGACCAACACCCTCCCAACACCCTCCAACACCCTTGCCAACTCCCTGCCCTTGTTGTCGCGCAAAGTTGCCCTAATTCGTGTTGGACCATGCATCAATACGCGCAGCGCAGCATGCACTAGCCGCACGCACCCATGCCAAACGCCAAATATCGATCCCCGGGCCGACGCACCCCTCTCAAGCGGCTCTGGCCCCATTACCATTGTGCAAGTCGACGCTCTGCCGCCACTGATCTGATCCTCCACGTAGACGTGCGCTTGTTGGGCGTCACGCTCCCCTCCTTTGCGATCTTGGCCTTCGGTCGCCTTGGCCGCTCTCTTAAAGTCGCCTTGGCCGCTCTCTTAAAGTCACCTTGTGCCGGCCCGTCTGCCGGACCGCGCCATTCGCTTAACGCGGTGCGGGCTGATCTCCATCTCTGTAGAAACGCTCCGATCTAGCCAGATGCAACGAATACCCGCCATACCGAGCTACATGCACACTGGATCATCCATATTTCGTGTTCCTGCAGGCCGTCTTCTCGCTTTACGGCGATCTCGCCTATTACTGCCGGCTTGCAGCCGAAGCACCTACCAAAAGTAGCGCTTGCGCTGTTCAAGTGCCGTTGCCCACGCTGTCCATTGCATACGGCTCGACCAGATCAACTGACATCAGCAGATACGTTCCTGCGCAATGGGCGTCTATTTTTGGCTCCCCTTTGTTGATCTGGTCCTCCCCCAAAGCGCATTCTATGCGTCAAATCAGGCCGCATTGGGTAGCTGTCCCAGTGCAGGCGTGCTAATCCGTTACATCACCGCTGTCTGCAGCCGCAACCGTGGGCAAGACTTGTCCATTTATTACTACTACAAGCTTCTTCCCTGGCCTAAATTCCTTCGCTCTCCTTTCTTTCTGTGGGCGTTGATGCTATCGTTTCCAAATTGGGACTCCCCAGCACATCATCAACAATGCAGAGCGGCGTTTCTGCTCTCGCTATTCGACGTTGTTGACCATCGCATGGACATGGCCGACCAGACCTTCCTGGCCCATGAGAAGCCCCTTCTGCTGAGCTCGCATCTGAGCGACTTGGACCTCTCGCGGGCCACCACCGCACGCGACTCCGCATGTTGTTTAGCAGGTCTAAACACTCCCCTCAACTTGACCATGCCCGTGCCCATGGCACCGCAGCCCTCAGGAGAGCCCAGGAATGACGCGATTGACCTAACGCCAATCGAGTTGAACTTAACGCCGGAACCCCACTCTGATGATCTATTCGCCGACGAGGCTGGTGCCTCGCACACCTTTGCATTATCCTACAATTCATGACAAGATTTCTTTCGCCATAAAATACACATTTTCATCGATACAAGTATTAGTAAAGTTTTATATGACGCCAGGCCTAAGTCTTCAACTCCTGGATCTCATTCTCGTCGGCAACGAGCCCCATCACAACCAAGTACATGTTGAGGTTGTTCAACATGTTCTGCTTCTTGTACAAGTTGGCCAAGTCCGAGTTGTCAATAGCCTTGGCTCTGTTCATGACGCCAAAGATCTCGTCTCTCACCTCCTCGACAATGATTCTCTGGTGGCTCAACTTGCCGCCCAACGACAACGTGGCCAAGAACTGCCACACGTAGTCCTCCTCAATGTCCGAATGGGCAGGTGGGAAGATGGCAGCAATGCGAGACTCCAACGCAGTAAACAACTCGTCGTAGCAACTAGTCCACTCCGACAAATCCGTGGCGGAGATGGTGCCTTCGCCGCGCATCAACTCCGCCCTCGACAATAGCGTGGTCAAAATCGACAACCCAATCTTGGTGGTGGACACGAACGACACCACGTTGTGCTGGATCAAAATGAGAAGGAGTCCGATGATCTCGTTGAACTTGAACTCTTGCAGCGCGTTCATCAACACCTTGCAGAAGGTCAAAGTGTACAACTCCACCAATTTAGAAACCAGCTCGGGAACCTTCTTGTCCAGGCTGGTGGTGTACAGGCCGTCCTTGATGACCTTCAAGTTCTCCAAGTTGGCCATCACAAGCGTGACGACAGTCAACACTTGTTCTCTGGACAAAAACTTGAACAAGCGCGGCAAGATCTTCAACATCTTGGAGTAGTTGAGACATTGGATGAAAGGGTTCACATATGACTCGTCGTCACCGGACGACGATGGCTGGTCCAACACGTGCAACGACTCCCACAACGATGTGGTGTCGACATTGGACGCAGACCTCGACTCGCTCTCCACGGACATCAAGTTGTTGATGATCTCCTCCAATATACCCATGATGTCCTTCTTCAGGTACTTCTTGATGGGCTTGGTTGGGGCCGCGATGGATGGCGATCTGTTCTTCTTCTGGGGTGGGGTCAACCCATCCTCCTGGTCTTCGTTCTCTCTCGCCTTCTGCGCAGCCTTGCTGAGAATCACCAACTGCTGTCTGGGCTTCTTGCCCGAGCCCACGGAAACCTTGCCCAAAACACCCTCTCTGACGTGCTGCGGGAGCTTTTGTCTTTCTTTCGCGACAGTCACGGCCTTTTGCACCTGCTGCTGCATTCTCTGCAACGCCACGTCGGCTCTCTTGAATCTACCGCCCAATCTGTGGCCACTCTGGTCCAAGTAGGCCTGCGCAATGGAGTTGGGTTGCTGTGCGGTGGATGCGCCCAACGCGTTGGGCGTCGACTTGGGGTGGATCACCTTGTACACCTGTGCGTAGAAGTCCTCGTTGTAGGGGTCGTCAGTGACAATCTGCGAGAGTTGGAATCTGGTGACAAAGTCCTTGTCCTTGGGGTTCATTACGCCCGAGTACCTCATGATTCTGGACACCTTCTCCTGGCGTCTGGCCAATCTGTTCTGCTCCTCGGGCAGTAACTCATCCAAAGGAACGTGGTGACGCACGTTGTGCCCGTGGGGAGAGCCCTGCGCAGGCAGCTTCAACACCTGCTGAGGCGTGATTGCCGCGGCAGCCTTGGAGCCTAGAACAGGGAAATGCGACATGTCGGATCTCGCGTGTGCCTCTTGCTGAGGAACCCTGGACTGTTGCACGTCTTGGTGGGGCTGCTCTTGCTGAACCTGCTCCTGCTGAACCTGCTCCTGCTGAGGCTGGTCTTGCTGAGGCTGAACCTGCGCCTGTTGAGCAGCAGGAGGCTGCTGCTGTTGAGCCTGTAATGGCTCCTGCTGGGCCTGCTGAGGCTGTTGCTGCTGCTGCTGCTGCTGCTGCTGCTGCTGCTGCTGCTGCTGTTGAACAGGGTTCTGAGCTTGCTGGATGGGCTGTTGCGCTTGCTGTGCGTACAGCTGCGCGGGAACCTGTGGGTTCATAGGAGGCATGGGCATCTGCATGCCCTGGTTCATGGGGGGCATCATGTGCGGCTGCATGGGCATGTAGCCGCCGTACGGCATACCGTACTGGCCCGAGGGGGGCATGAAGCCTTGCGGCATCATGTAGCCACCAAACTGGGGAGGAGGGTAGAACTGCTGCGGAGGGGGGAGCTGGCGCGACTGCGAGTTGTCAATCGCCGTCAACTGCGCCTCAATCTCCTGCAAGCTCAACACCTTCTTCTCTTCGGGAGCGGCCGCAGGCGCTGGCGCAGGCGTTCCCTCGTTCTGAGGGGTGTTCTCGCCCCACAAATCCTTCATGAACTCGTCGTCGTTTGCCGCAGCACGTGCGTAACTCACGTTGGGCTTCGTGGTGGTAGGGCCTGCGGCCATTGACGTCTGGGAGAAGTCAAAGTTTTTGCCCACCTCGTTGGCGCCAAAGGTTTCCGAGTTCAACGCATCCTCTTCATCGATTTCGCCCAAGCCGTCGTAGGTTTCTTGGAAGTCGTACACTTTGCCGTCGGAATGGCCCTGCTGGAACTGGGCGCCAGACGTTTCAAAGCCAAAGAACGACATGAATGTGGTGGAGGGGAGCGTGGAGGACGATTTTTTCTGCCGACGTCAAAGTTGGGCCGCGCACGCTCACGACGGTCACTGGTGCCAACATTCAACAAAACAGGAGAATAATCCTCTAATTGGTGTAGACGTACAGGCTCAGGCTTCTGGGGTCTTGGCTTGTATGGAGGCGTCTTCAGAACCAGAATCAAAATTTATTGTTGTCTACTGACTATCACTCAATTGGTGCTGATCTGTTTTCGCAGCAATAGAACAGTAACAGTAAACGGTAGGAGGTCAATTGAATAGTCGAATGAACTTCTGGCTCGAATGAACTTCTCGCTCACTACTCCCGTCGGGGTGATGATCATTCATTGTCAATTCCCAGTTGTCGATTATTTCAGGTCTCAGTTTTTGATCTATGGTAGGTATCACCATTTGACTGCGAATTTCACTTATGAACCACTAATGCGAAACTCCATTTGGATACGAATTACCATTGCCAGAACAATTGACGAATCACTTTTGACAGCGTGCACCTCACATGATTGCGGCTCCGCCTACACCCACTTTTCCAGTTCTATATTACGCTTCGCGTATTCTATGTACATCAGGTGAACGTCTGGAGGGTGCTCAACAACTTGACCTGCATTTCTTCCCACTCGCCGTCCTCGTCACTAAGAACAGTAATAGCGCCTCCGGCGCCAATCCTCCAAACATCCTTTGAGTCGGTGTTTTCTTTATCGTCTCTGTAGTGCATGAGCGAGCGTATCACCACAGACCAGTCGGCGTCGTCTGTGACCGACCAGTAACCTGCAACACCACTATAAATACCGCGGCGGCCACCAATAGCCATTGTCGATTGCATGCTTTCGATCTTTTGCAAAATCTCCACCGATCTCTTCTTCGGAGCTCCCGTCATGGATCCTGGGGGTAATGACAGGTGAAGCACGTCGATGCCCTTGAATCCAACTTCGGGCAACTTGCCCTGGATAACGCTCACAAGCTGATAAACGGTCTTGTACTCCTCAACGGCCATCAATGCGGCAACATTAACTTCTTGCAGAAAGGAGTGAAGGTCGTGGCGGATTAAGTCGACAATCATCAAATTCTCGCCCATTTCCTTTGGCGTGCGTAATATCTTTGTGGCGTCTTCCAAAGATACCGATGGAGTGTTGCGAACAGTTCCCTTGATTGGTCTGAGTTCGGCAAGTTTTCCACCGGTTTTCCCATCGTCCTTCCACGACAAAAACCGTTCCGGTGACGAGGAAATCAACACACAGTCATCAAAGCTCATGTAGCTCGAGTAGGGAGACGGGTTCTTATGCAACGCCAACACCTTGTAGATATCCCACGTATTCAAATACTTGGGGAGAAAGAGTTTCAGCTGCGTCGTGAGGCAGAGTTCGTATGAGTCGCCCGAGTGCAAGTATTCCTGACAAAGGGCGAACTGTTCCTTGTAGGTTTCGCGGTCGGGGAACTCGTAGGCAATCTCTCGGTCAGACTTATTGTAGAGAAGCTTTACACTCAGGGGAACCTTGCTGATGTCAATGGACAACCCAGTCTTGGAGGCTGCCACGAGCTCCTCGCAAAGCAGATCGACCCACTTGTTTTCTTCCTCATGAGGATAAATCGAGGCGACGAACCAGCTCTTGGTGACACGGTCGTAGAGAATGAATCGTTCGATGTAGATCAATTTTGCATCAGGCGTGTTGCCCTTGCAAAACGACGTCATCTCGTCCGTTCGAATATGCCTACCCTCTTCGTAAGAAAAAAGGCCCATGTATCCGCCGAAGAACGGGAAGGGTCTGGAATGCAACCCTTTGATGGAATTCTCAAATTCAGAGCGGTCAACAAAGCGGTTCTCCATTTCCAGAGCAATTATCTCCCACACATTTCCTCTTACTTTCGTAGAGTCTTCACCTTTGAATTTCAGCATCGCAACTACCTCGGGTTCGTCCATCGAATGCGAAATGATTTCACTCTCTTGCGAAATAGGTAAGCCGATTATACACCATTCGCCAGGATCAGCAGCGGAATTGAGAAAGACAAAATCAACGTCCTTCTTATTGAAGTAGTCGCAGACATCGATGGCCGATACCGATTCGTCAAGACTCAAAGCCGCTGCATGCAACTTCCCGCCATTACTCTTGAATGATCCGCTCTTTATGAGCCATTCTTCGTGAACTGCTCTCGCGTTGACGTACTTTGCACTCGTCTCTTTCATGCATTTTTTTTCCTGTTCATCCTTCAAGGTAGGTCTTTCTTTTTGGTTGTATCGATGAGCGATGTTGTCGAACCGTTGTAGCAATTTGTCGCCCTGCTCAGAGCAGATCGATTCAGGATGGTATTGAACTCCATACAAGGGAAGGGAGGCATGCCTTCCAGCCATCAAAATTTCCGCGTCTTGACCTTCTTGCACCGTAGCTTCAGTGCAAGTTGCAAGGGGAACGATTTTGTCATTCAATGTGGATATTTTCACATGTAACGAGTGGTATCTCACACTGGGAAAAGGTTCGAGGTTCGCATCTCCAAACAAGTCACTAGGCTGTGGAACGATGTCATAGATTTGACCGTGCTTGATAGACTCCAATCGTAACACTTCATTGCCAAATTCGTTGCACAAGCTTTGAAAACCGAGACAAACGCCCAAAACAGGAACGCACTCACCTGGATGGCTTCCAAAGTGCTGGTAAAGCCACTTGACGATCCCAATATCTTTCTCCTCCGCAGGATGACCCGGCCCGGGACCCACTATGATATAATCGAAGTATTTGATCCAATTGTGGAAGGCATCTTCATACTCATCGGGCGAAAAGGTATCGTTGTAGATTGTCACGACTTCTTTTCCTGAGTTGACTTCTATTAGCCTGCACAAGTTGTGTGAAAACGAGTCATACGAGTCGATGAGAAGGATCATTCTCCTTCCTTGGTGGATGCTAGAGAGCTGAAATTTGGATGCTTGTGCAAACGAACGGCTAAGTGTGCAGTCGCGCCTCGTTAAGTGCGTAGATACTTTTGTTACTTCCTGATGCCATCCTGCATTGCTATACAAGATCTAAATCACTCTCTTCATCGGTGGTGACTTCTTCACCAACTGCCGCAAGTCTCTTCTTGTACTTCAACAACTTTTTCTCTTGCTCCTCCCATAGAAGCATTAGATCATCGAAGTCCGCCTGAAGCCTAGCGCCGTTATCGTCCTTTTCTTTAAGCATAATCTCGTATGCCCTCTCCGCCTCCACGTCCGTTTCTAAACTTCTTTCGCCGACCTTGGAAAGCTTTTCATTCAAAGCGACTCTCTCTTTCTCTGAAAGTTCCAACTCGCGGTTTCTCTCTTCGAGTTTTGAGTTGGCATCTTCCAACTCTGCAAGCAATTTCGACTGGCTCAGTGTAGCCTCGTCCGACTTGTGTTCCTTCAAGGAGTCGAAATCTTGCTGCAACTGCGAACGCTGGTCATTCGCTGCTTCCAAAGCTGTAGACAATTCTTTGAGTGTTTTGTTGGTCTTCTCCATCGCCTTATGATGCAAGTCGCCCTCGATGTCAGCCTCATCTTTCAAGTCGCTAATTTCAAGCTCGAGACGGTTTATCTTCTGTAAAAATTCGTCTTCCATCTCTTTAGACGTAGTTCTCGAGCTATCATCGCTACGAGGCTTGTCGACGTCGGGTATGACTGGACGTTCTGTCTCAGCTTTAAATGACTCAAGCTCTTCGATCAATGCAGATAACTTAACTTTTTGGTCTTCAATAATTTGCTGGGACTTCAAGTTAATGTCCTTGAGTTCCAAAATTTGAAGGTCCAAACTCGAGGAATCTTCGGCTGGTTCGTGGCCACGGTCATTGGCCTTCTCATCCGATTCGTTAACACTTGACGATTCTCCGATTTCGGTGGACTCCTCGGCTGTGTCTGAGATACGGTTCTGCTTCAACTTCTCTTCTGCGTTGGCGACAGCAGCCTGAAGTTCTGAAATTTCGTGATCTTTGACGCTGATTTGCTCTTTGAGAGAGCTGGCGAGTTCCTGGAATTTCGCATCATCTTCTTCTTTCGATTGCTTGAAATCATCCATGGTGGACCTCAATTCCTTGAGTTCACCCTCCGATGCTTCTCTCAAAGCCTCAGATTCCGATATGCGAGTTCGAAGCGTTCCGGATTCCGCTTCCAATTGCTTCAATTGATCGAGGTAGTCCAGAATGACCTCTTCTTGGTTGGCAATTCTCTTATTGTTCTCGTCCTCAATAGGTCCATATGCATCGACAGTCGCTCGAAGCTGAGCAAGCGTGTCCTGGTGCATAGAGAGCTGGGAACGGAACTCTTCGGATAATGACCTGAGACCGTTCATGCTCTCTTCGTTGTCCGATCCCAGTTGAGCGCCATTTGTAATCTCCAATATCTCTTGCGACTTTTCTTTGATTTCATCCACTTTCAATGCGAGTTCTTGATTTTTCTCCTCTATCTGTTTGGAGAGCCTTGCATTCTCACTCGCACCATCATCTAAGTCGTCTCTCAATTTCTTGATAGTTTCATCAATGTTCTTCTCCTTGAGTTGAGTTTCCTCTAACTGAGCTGCGAGCTTGTCATTTAAGGAATCTCTCTCGGAGCGCACATCAAGCAAAGCGGACTCCGCTTCGCTCAATGTGGTAGTCAATTTCTCACTCTTTCCCTCGAGCTCCTCGATTATGGTTTTCAAGTGCGAAAGCTTGTCAGCAGCTTCATTTGCTGCAACATTAGCATGAGTTAGGTCAGCTTGAGAAGCATCAGCAGCGGCCTGAAGCTCGCTGATCTCCCTATCTTTTGATTCCACTTCATTCTCGAGAGACACAATGCGTGCATCCTCGGAACTCTTATTCAGATCGAGAGATTTCGCATACTCATCCAATTGTGATTGCAATGTCTCATTCGCTTCTTTAGCAGTTTGTAGTTCCTTTCTGATGCTCTCCGTCGCGTGATTTATCTCACTTTCCTGAAATTCTAGCTTTGACTTGTGTTCCGCTTCCAAGGACGACATAGAAGCTTCCATGTCAGAAATCTTATGACGGAGTTCTTGCACAGTCAGCTCATTCTCTTCAATGAGAGCCTTATAGTTATTCTCAGAATTTTTATTTTCTTCGTCCTTAAGACTTTCCAATTCAGCGATTTTTTGTTCCTTCTGTTTCAAACTTTCAGTCAATTCATGATTATTGCTCAAATGTCGAGATTTGACAAGCTCAAACTCACTGCGAGTATTTTCAAGCTCTTTGGAGATTCCCTCGATGCGAGCCTCATGCTCCTTAATCTTTAGTTCAGCTCCATCCAATAAGTCTTTGGTTTGCTCACACTGATCCATCAATGTAAGTTTCTCTCTGGCTAAAGCTTTGTTTCTCTGATAGGCTGTTCCAAGATCTGCCATAGTTGTAGCCAACTTTTCCTTGATCTCAACAACTACCTTGTCCTTAGCAGCTAGACTCACTCCCTTGTTATGGATTGCCTGGAGCGTAGTCACTTTGGCTTGAAGCTCACTGCTAATAACATTACTCCGTCTTTCCAATTCCGAGAATTCTCCAGTTATGGCGTCTCGATCTCTCTCGACATTCTTCAAATTGTCGCTCAAATTGCTCAATTCGTCTTCTAATTGAGAAATTTTGACACTTGCTTCCTTATGATAAACTCTGTACTTTGAATTTATCTCATCCCGGCTCTTCTCTAAGTTGCATAGTTGTAGTTCTAGATCGAGGTTGACGCTTTCGAGATCTTCGAGCTTTTCTGTCGTTTCCTCTAGCTCCCGTTTGTAACTCTCCTTCAATTCGGCCAATTCATCTTCTAATGAAGTTTTGGCGACTGTGAGAGCTTCAATTTCAGTCTTCATTCTAGCCTCGGCATCTTTGAATGTCCTGAGTGAGGAACTTGCATTTTCGGACAATGTCTCGATATTGTTCTCGAGGTCTTTGATACGTTTACGAGCCTCCACTAATGCATCAAGTTCCAGATATTCAGAATGGTCTGCTTCTTCATATCCGGGTTTAGCCCCATTGGAGTGCACCTCCAATTGCTCAGCATCACCATTTTTGGCCGAATCCAATACTTGACTTTCATCATTGGCATCACCGGAAGTAGTTAACTGAGCATATAACTCCTTTTGTTCTTTCAACTGCCTCAATAAATCTTGCTTTTCTTCATCTGTTGTTCTCTGTAGGATCTCCATTTTGGATATCAGATCATCAAGCTTTTGAGTCGTGGAACTGAGCTGGAGCTGAAGCTTTTCATACAATTCTTCTTTTTCTCTAATACCTTCAGAGTGACGCTGTTCCAATTCCTCCAACTCATTTGAGCCAGTCCCGATCCGAGTAGCATCTTTCGTGGTTGCCAATTCTGTTGCTTCAACGTTTGAGCTCTTACCGATCAGAATTTCATGCACTTTTTTGTTCAAAGACTCGTTGATTGCTTCACTCTCTTGGAGTTTCTCTGTGAGCAACTTGCGCTCCTCTTCAAAGCTTTCTCTTTCAGTCAGAAGTTTTGTTTTCAACCCCTCCAACTCCTCTTCCAACTGCTCTAGCTTACTATTTTGAGCAGCTTCCAGGTCTGCTATTCCTTGTTTCAAGGTAACCAATGAGCTGATGTCCGAAGAGGTTGTTAAATCCGTGATTGTCTTCTTGACTTGACCATTCTGGGCTCTTATCTCGTCTATTTCCTCCATGAGGCTTCCAAATGTCTCGAGATCTTCATAAGCTTTGCTTAATTCAAGGTTCAAGCTCTCCACTTTGTCTTTGTACTCCGCCCTCTCGTTTTTGAGGTCCATGACAACCGTAGCTGCAGATTTGAGCTTTTCCATTAGGTTTTCATTGGATTCTTCGAGTTCTGTGACTCTATTTTGAAACTCTCTTAGTCTTGAAACATCTCTAGAAGTCCCACTAGGCGAGTCCAGTGACTGCCTTTCCAAGATTGCAATTTTAGCCCTGAGCTCATCGATAGTTTTGCGCGCAGATTCCGCTCGAGTCTTGTATTCGACAGACTCCTTTTCGTGGTCAGACTTCAATTTGTTTTTCTCCTTTTCGAAAGTAGCAATTTTCTGGTCGTATTCCTTCTGTTGTTTCGTGAGTTGAAATAATTCACGACTCATTTTATTAATGCCATCTTCTGCCTTCTGACGTGCGCTTTCTGAGTCGGACAACTTCTGCTTCAACTGATTTAACGAAGCTTCATTGTTCGCATTTAATTTGGTCAACTTCTGCAACTCGTCACGATAATTCTCAGACTTCGTCAAAAACTTCTTTCTGTCAGCGTCCAACGTCTCCACTTCCTTGGAAAGGACTTCGATTTTTTGAGTTAAGACTTCCTCCGATTGTCTCAATTCCACAAGTTCGGCGTCAGACTTTGTGAGTAGCTTCTCCATCTCCTCGACGTTCTCATCCCTCTCCGATATTTTCTCTCTGAGTTTGGCCTCTGTCAAGGTTGTATCTTCTTTCAATTGCTCAAGGTTCTTGCGTAATTCAACATTTTTATTCTCCAACTCCTCGAAAACTTCAAACGAAATTCGACCTCTAGGTTCAAATTCCGGGTCGCGCGACAAGGACTTTCTGATGCGGTAAAGATTGTCCTTCACAAGCTCAATGTACTCTGGTGTAAAATACACCTTGGGAAGTCCGGTCGAATCCTTTTCAATTTCGGAGTCTAAATCTTGGTCATAATGTTTGAATACCGAGTTTTCTTTAAACTGCTTCACCTGCAACGCAAAGTTATCCACGCCAAGTACTTTCGTAATGAGTTCATGGAGCACTGCCCGAGGGATGGGAGATTTCTTCGAACTGAACTCGTAGACGACGCCAATCAAGATGGAGCACATACCATGCACGATCTCAGAAGTACCTTCCGAATTTTTGGAAAGAAACGCTAGGATAGACTTGATGCTGGAAGGATCGCCAAGGAAATCATTGACTGCGTCGAAGTCCTCAAACAACCAAGTGGTCAATAAGAGAAGGTATCCGATAGCGATACGAGGATCAGAATTCTCCAAATTTGTGATGAGGATTTCTGATATTGCTTGAATACAAGTCATGACCTCTTCACCGTCCTCTGAATTGCCAACCTTCAAATCGGCGGCAAGTTGCTTCGTATCTGGACAATCTTCAAAAAGATATAGCAATGTCACCGCAGAGAACCATACACGATAAGGACTGAGCTTGATTTCGAAATCGATGTCCATCAAGGTTGTGAAAATGTTCGCAAAAGGAGTCTTTTTCAATGTGTTGTCGACTCTCGCTGCCTCTTGCGAATCGCCATTTACGGGCTCCATCTTGGCAGAATCCGAATCCGCTGCAGCTGCTGCAGCTGCGGCCTCGAGTTGAGCCGCCTCAAGCTCGTCATAATAGTTTGGATTCTTCTTTGATTTGATTTGATCAGTGATGAAAGCGACCTTGGATTCCTGATTGCCCAAAAAGAAGCATTTGAGACAATACATAGATGCTAGCCGGATGTCGAACACATGAACTGAATTGGTAAGGATAGCCCAATTGAGTAACGCCAATGGAGCAGGGATTGGCTTGTCATAGTTCTGAACCTGAGGTGGTAAAGAAGGATCGAGGTAAGGAACATCTATTTGCGAAAATTGCAACTGTAGCTTTGGATTGTTGCCTATTATGTCACCAGCGACCCGCAATGCTGTTTTACGGATCGGGTTCTCCATTAGTGGAGAAAAAATCAAGCGCAAAACGCTGAAAAATATGCCAGCATCATATAGTTTTTCTTGCTTTTGGGACAACAGTTGGTTATCAGGGTCAATGAACGCTTTGCATATCTCCAACGCAATGGAAATGTTCTGTAACCGTTGCTCCGTCCACACAATGGGAGGGGACGGGATTGGCTTCCCTTCCTCGTCAAGAATGCCTTCTACGAACGATTCATCGACTGGCTCGGCGAGAAGTTTCGCCAATTTCGGCACGCAATCCGTTTCCAAGAATAGTTTCTGATTGGACGCATTGTACATCAAGAGGTTTGTGAGAAGCGTCAAGCAGTCCTGAACCAAAATTGAGCCGCGAATGCCGCCCTCTTCCTCGATAATCTCAAAAAGCCTGTCAAAGGTGTTCTCAAACGCGACAAGTTTCTGTATGTTGTAGTTTTTGTTCACGATGGCCATCAAAAGCAAGATGGCCTCGTTGCGTATGGGGTCATTCGCATCGTTCAAAAGCGACACGATCGTGGGCACAGCAAGCGGGATATTTATGAGACACTCCTTTGTTCTGATTGGCCGCGTCGCCACGAGTGCTTCCATGAATTGAAGCGCGTACAATCTAATGTGAAAGTCCTCGTGTTCTTGCACTGCCTCCATGACGACCT
Source organism: Helenozyma rhizophorensis (assembly GCA_030573355.1). Taxonomy (NCBI): domain Eukaryota; kingdom Fungi; phylum Ascomycota; class Pichiomycetes; order Serinales; family Metschnikowiaceae; genus Helenozyma; species Helenozyma rhizophorensis. The sequence goes on from JAJMDD010000017.1 coordinate 175,830, forward strand.
TCAAATTCGCATCGCTCAGAAGAACCTCGTCTGCTATCCACATGGAGAATTGGTCAATTTCAATGTCCCCCAGTAAAGGCGACGGATATTTCCCGTTCTGCACTCGTGAGTGGTTCGAGATGAACCCTCTCGCTTGGTCTTCACTGGCCTGGGTTCGTAGGAAAAGTATGATGAGCGTCTCCAACACCGCCTTGACCAACATGGCGTTGTCACTGTCTTTGCCGATAGTCAGTAGTAACGCTCTCAAGCCATGCTGCACCACGGACTCTCTGAACTGTCGGCTAAAGCTCTTGAGACCCAAAACGGCCGACTTCCGATCCGCAGAAAGCGTGGCATGTTGCAACCGATTGCTAAGCGTTTGGATTGCCTCCTCCTCTGTTTGCAGTTTGTGGTTCTGCGAGCCCAAAACTCGGTTGAACATGTTGGAGGTGCTGACGATGGATCTCGTACCGAAGTTAGTAGGCTAGGTATTGTGCAGTGCCAGCCACGTCGAGCTTTTGCAACTCTATCGCGCGCGTTTCAATCCGCGTTGTATGTACGTCTTTTGGTCATAGCGTAGTGAATACAGCTGACTGCTTAACTAGATTCAGCTGACATAATGGACCAGGAGGACGAGGTTGTTTCGGTGCTCTTTCCGGATCTTTCTGAGTTTGAAGGTGGGGAAGAGCCTAGCGAACCCGAGGGCCCACCACCTTTAAGCGCATGGGCAAAGGCAAAGATCGGGACGTTCCAGTCACGCTTGGAGACGGCTATTTCGGTGCGCGAGTCTAAGGGGCAAATGAAGTATGGTAGCTCTTCTGTGCCTACGGCTTTACTTGTCAACTTGGTGAATGAATCATTCGGGTTCAACGGCTGGTCATCGCTGGTGGTGAGTACTCTGACTGTTCACGAAAATTTCGATGAAGAGAAGTCGCAATACTCGATGAGACAGCGGGCGATGGTCAGAATAACTCTACGAGACGGCACCTATATTGATGCTGAGGGGGTTGGTGACACAATGAACTTGCCTCACAAACATATGTGCCATGGCACAACCAAAAAGATGGCTGTTACAAACGGGCTACGACAGGCAATTTTCAAGTTCGCCGACCTTCTATAATGTGATATGTGTATGATTAATAGTCTAATAAGACGCTCTTGGGGAAGTCGTTGACGGCAGGCACGGGGATCTCATCGATAAGATAAACTTCGCCATCATCGTTAAGTCTCTCTCTGTCTCTCTCGCTCATGTTGTGGATCTCAACGATGTTCTCTTTGATGAAAGCAATGAGGCTCACCCAGCTCAGCTGAATTTGATACGCCTGCAGAATCATTCGCCTTCTGATCAATCCTTCAAGGAGGTTCACGGCATCGGTCTGTGTTTGGTCGAGCCTCTCAATCAAACGGCCGACAGATCGAATGAGATACTCTTCTTCGTAGATGGTGCCTTTTCTGCCCTTCGCGCGCTTCCTCTCTTCCCTCTTTCTGTTTTTTGTTGTTTTCCTGGAAGCTCCCGTCTTCGCCGTACCTGAAGTTTTTCCAGTGTATTTGGTAAAGAACGACGGGGTAGTCGACGTCTCAGAAGCCGCAACGGAGACATTGTCCGGGGTGTCCAACTCATCATTTGGAGCTCCGTAGAACGAAAAGGGGTCCTGCTCCTTCTTGGCACGTAACTCCCTCAATCTGTTCAATTGCAGATTCATCTGACTCGTGCAGTCAGCGAGTAGCTCTGCAACGACTCCAAAACCTTCGCCTAACTGTGCATCCACCACGCTTTCAATCAAGTCTTCCTTGTTGGACTCGATAGCAAGAAGAATGCCACTGTCGAACTGGTATCCCTTGCAGAAGAGCCTGATTGCTTCTTCCACATTGTTCAAGAATCTCTTCTCGATCTCAGCAGCAAACACGTATTTGTGGTCTTCTGAAAGCATCGCTGACAATCTTTGTGCTGTATCGGTAACATCTGCAGTGTCGAGGCGTTGTGCAATGCTAAGTGCCTCCTGCCATCTCTTGCTCAAGATGTAGTCTTCGAGAGCATCATCAAGTGCTCCAAGATACTCGTAAGTGATGGCTGCCTCCGCGTACTGTCTCTGATCGTGCAAGTGCTCGGCGAAAAGGGCAAAAATCTGTCGTTGTCTCTCATCGTCATATTTGTACGCAGCCAACGCGCTCGAGTAAAGCTTGTGCTTAACAACGTAATCGTCATACTCGTCGCTTGTCTCCGCGCCCATCTCGAAAAGCCATCCCAAAGCTTTCTCGTAATAACCCAAGAAGTCGTCAATCAAAAACTGCCTGCGCGTAGGTGTCTGGACGTGCAAATTCTGCAAGAAAGGCAAATACTCCTTGGGGTCTTTTTGCGACTTCTGCGCAATGTTTAACGCCAATTTGACGTCGTAAAGCTCTAGTGCGAGATTGTACAACTTGTTGACGTCCAGCAAGAAACATAAATGAGAAATTGCTTGCTCTTGCTCATCTGCGTCAGCGAGAGAGCCGATCAACGCCATAGCATCAAACATTTTTGGTGGAGCCTGACAGGCGTACGCGGTAATTCTGGTTTGTAAGAACTTCGTCGCGAACTCCGGCTTCCCCAAAACTGTCAAAATGGCATCACAGATTTTGTTGATTTTGGTAGATGTTTTCACCTTCTCCTTGTTGATGATCATCTTCTTCAAGTCGTGTTTGGAAGACTGGCCATTGATTGTCAAGTCCGCCATTTGGTGCTCAGCAGCTCTCATATCATTTGAGGTGTCCGCATATTTTGTTTTGGCAACGTCCTCATCGTGCAAGCATGAAACGAAAAGATCTAAGTAATCGACTCTTCCAATCTGCTGCACGAAGAGTTCTGCGTTGTCATGGAACAATTGGGGATCATAATCATGCAACAAGTCTAGATCAATTCTATGAGTGCGACAGGCAAGGAATGCGTCAAGATACTTCAATTGCTTGACGAATTTTCTCACTCCAGTCAACACCATGATTCTGGGGCAAATCGTTTCCAAATTACCTCTGGGGGCTTGCAACACTACCGAGTACTTCGTAGGCATGCATGAGATCAAAACAGAGCCTCTTTCAATTTGGCGAATTCTCTCGTCCGTAGAAACTGTTTCCTTGACTTGTTGCGAGAACGTCTCTGGATTAGCAGATGCGGAAAGATGCAAAAAGCACAATTGTGAGTGTGCGTTTGTGAATGCAAGCAACGTATCTGTCAACTTCATGGAGGTGACAGCAGTCGCTAGTTGATGCTCCCCGTTGTATAGTTTTCCGTTGTTTGTTATTCCGATAGTAAGAGTGGTCAGCTCAAACTCCGATGCAATCTGTGCCACTTCGTATTCAGTACAAAGAGTTGGAAAACGGCTGAGATAAGTGACAAGACCGGTGTCTGAAATCTCCCAGACTGATCCATCAATATGCTCGACCGTAGCAACACCAAAGTCGGACCGAGACTTCAAAAGGACAGCCCTCAGATCTAAGTCTGATGACAGAAGGGGAACCTCGGTGTCAGTAACATCAAATAAAACAACTCTGGACGACGCGGAGGTATCGACCAAGACTGCAAGTACTGAATCTTGAATGAAGCAAACTTGCTTCACCAATTCGCCTTCTTCTGCAAAACATTGCTTGTTGATCTTGGTTAATGTGGGCTCCTTTGCCTCTTTCATGTCGACGAGTGATATGGACAACAAATGAATATCGTTCTTGCTCGATACGAATGCAAATACATCGTTGGCTGAGTTGACAGCAGAGTCGACGATGTTGTCTTCGAGATCGTAATCCCGGTACGCTATTGGAGGAGGGACGTTCGCAACTGCTAGGGGTGTTATCTTCGCTTCTGTTCCGTCAATAACGACGGTCATTCCAATATCAGAACCAGTAACAGTCGGTCCAGAAGAGATCTTGATGGCGAAATTGTACATGAGAACTCCACACTTGGTTGTACCGACCATTAACTGTAGTGGTTTCTCTGGGTGGAATTTCACGAAAGCGACCTCATTGTCCTCCACTTCACTGTTCACGAAGAATTCTTGCTTGAGATACCAGTGATAGTTCTTGGTCGTCCAGACTTGGAATCTATCCTTCAAGCGGAAGACGAGAGCCTCGCTGTTGGAGGACCACTCCAAGTCCAATACAGACTCTTCAAACGGATTTAGTCTAGTATTGAACTCACCGTGACGTAGCCCATTACGCTCGTAGAATGCCACGTTGAGAACATCTAGTCCGTCTTCATCTTTGCACCGTTGTGTGGATGCGATGAGAGACCCTGATGGTCTCCAACTCAAGTTATGCTCCAAACCGTCGACTGCCTCCGAAACTGAATCAAGCTCTCCTTCTCTGGAGAACACACGTATGACTCTTCTGAAGTACGACGTTTGTGATGCCACTTCTTCCTTCGTGGTTACGGCAAAAAACTCGCAATCACCCCGCCAGCTAATCTTGACAAGATTGTTGTCAAAGCTAGATGCCGTGCCCTGTTGGAGCTCGGCAACAGTGGGGTCTCTCAACGGAGAGTCCTCTTTCAAATCTAGACCAGCATACTTTACGGCTTCACGCTCACGCTCAAGAGCCTTGAAACCTTTTCCTTTAAACTGGGTTTCCTCTTTGCCCCATCCCACAGACACATGCTTTGCGTCGGTCACCTGGATGTCTTCGGGATTCAAACGCTTCTCCGAGATAGGTTCGAATAGTCTGGACAATATAATGAGATTGTTCTCCTTGGTCAAAATCGCCAAGGTCTCTTCATCGGGTGACCATTGCGAGGCCAATAGTCCGGAGTCAATCAGACCCACAATTTCGACAGCGGTGGTGTCGCAGTCGGGAAACGAAGGGTCATAATTGGCGGTGATGATATCACCATTCTCAAATACAAAAACCAAGGTAGCCAAGTCGCTGAAATGATTGAAAGATAGAACCCTTGCGTCCGCTGGCCCTGCGAACGATGCTAACACCACCACTTCTCCACTTTTCATGTACTGCTGCACCTCAATGATGTCCGATTCGCTCGAATTGAGGGCAATTGTGACGGTATCCGAAACAGGGTCGAACACAGCATCTACCACTGACAAATCTGGATATGTTCTTGCTTCCGGGACTATGTTGCCCTTATTAAGTAGCACCAAGTTTCTCATGATGGTCTGGTCGATGAGAAAATCGGGTACTCATCTCTCCTGCACCAACCGTGAACAAGTACCAACAGCCTACGACATATAAATCTAAGCGAAAAATTGTCAGTAAGGTCCAGATGAACTTAAATTACTAAGCTACTCGATGCAAGTTGGTCTCTTTGTGTATGCTCAATATTTATGATACCCTCGTAGCTCGTCCTTCCATTTCTTTTGTCTGCAAATAAACGTTCACTACTTCCTTGATGGCCAAGTTAGGCGCGAGAAGCTCTGGGCGCAAAGGCTCTTTCGTGACAGGGTCCTTGTTGCCGTGCTTCTTGAAGTACTGGTCTAAGTGCGATTTCTCGTATGTGATGCCACACGGAGTCACAACTGGATCCTTCAAAATGTCGAAACTGATCGGATCGAGGAGCCACTCAGGAAGCTCCTCCAACTCCAGCGACTGTGAATATAGCTTTTCGGCAAACGAATGCTGCACTTTGCATGCCGTGTAATGGTTTTTCATTGCGGTGTGAAAGTCGTTGAGCTCACGGACGAAACTCAAATACATCGACGCAAGCTCTTTCTGGTAGCTCAAGTTCGATGCGGCTGTGTTGTAGTTGTGCCTTCTTTGGAGCGCAGAGGCCCTCTGCTTGTGGTCCGCGTCCAAGAGTACGCTCATTTTGGCGTAGATTCCGCTGTTACCTATTTTTTCTTTCAAGCTCTTGATATCGACCTTGATCAAATGGATATCGTGTAGGATCTGTTTTGCAGTCTCGTGATATGGCCGAGGTGGTGGAGACGTTTTCCAGATGCTCAACTTCATTGGGTGCAAATGAGAAGTGATAGCGGGGAAGAAGTGAACTGCGGGAAGATATCTACCGTCGCAAGTGGTGACTAGGCACGTTTGCTACTCGGCTAAGTCTAGAATTTCGCATTTGTCAACACAAAGCGAATGCTATTGTAATACATATGTAGTTCATGACATCACTTCACAGCCTGGATATACTGCCGAGATCGCGCACCTAAATCTCGCTTGCAGTTATACTCAAAGCCATATGGATTGAACAACTGAAGTCTCTTATTATTACACTCCTATTACCAGGTTGAAAATATCTTTGGCTGCGATGATGACGATCGTTCAGTGGGCCGAGAGTTGCAGGCGTTTGCAGCACGGAGACTGTTAGTTGAACTACCGTTGCTAACAGTCTGTTCTGTGCTATGTACAGTACTAGTGCCTCTATTCTTATACGCCCTGCATTACGTCAAGGGACGGCGGAGCAAGTCTTGCCATAATGACATTTGCGCGCTATAACTGAGTGCCCAGAACGTAAACACTACGTGGATATTGGAGATATTCAGGCATGAAGTCTCAATTCCGGAAGTTAATGAACTTTCTATGAATGTGAATTGAGAGCACGGTCGCCCGGGAATAGAAGCAGATACCGATAGATACTGTTAAGATGATGTATTTAGCCAGACAGATAAAGGTTAAGATGGATACAGTTCGTCATACATAGGTACAGTCTAAGGTGGTTAGGTCAGTTATAGGCGCATTCAGTGGCAATTCGATGGTTCTCGTCAGCCTCTTTCGTCAGCCTCGAGGAGATCTCTCCGAACTTCTCCAATTCAATTACATGTAAGTGTTCTTCCAGAGAAATCAATCTGCATCGAAAAATTAGAGCATAGTTTATTCGAGTCTCATTATATCCTACTCAGGTCCGCAATTAACCCCTGTATATAGGCCTCGGCGTTTCCCATAATACGCACAGAAAACTAATTTGCTCAACAACTCGTTCATCACCATGTCGGACAAATACGAGGCTGTCTTCCGTATGTATCTATCACGATGTGAATCGCAATCAAAAACTAACATTAAGGCTCTGCGGAGATGTCCTTGGTTCAACTCTATGTGCCCACCGAGGTGTCGAGAAACGTCATTCATGAAATCGGAAACCTCAACTTGGTGGAGTTCCGTGACTTGAACAAGAACGTTACTGAGTTCCAGAGAGCATTCGTGCAAGAATTGAGAAAGCTCGACAACATTGAGCGTCAGTACACCTACCTCAAGTCTGCGATTGACAGGAAGGGAATTGAAGTCAAACTTTACCCCTACGAGGCCGAAACTTGCCCTCAGTCGGAAATTGACATTTACGCCGAGAACGGAAGCTTCTTGGAGTCCAGAGTGCAAGAGTTGTCTGACTCCGCTGACACTTTGTACGGAAGGCAAAAGGAATTGAAACAGTACAAGTTCACCATCCAGGCTGTCGAACATTTCTTCTCGGCCAACTCTGCCCCCAACCACGACTCGACTGAGGGTGACGCACTCTTGTCGCAGTTGGAGTCGGGAGGTGCTCCTGAGTTTCAGACCAACTTCATCAGTGGTGTCATTGACCGCACAAAGGTCTCTACTTTACAGCAGATTTTGTGGAGAATTTTGAGAGGCAATTTGTACTACTACACCGAGGAGTTGCCCGAAGCCATTTACGATGCCAAGTCGAACACTTACGTGCAGAAAAATGCCTTCATCATCTTCTCCCACGGTCAGATGATTTACCAGAGAATTAAGAAAATTGCCGAGTCCTTGGATGCCGACTTATATCTGGTAGACTCCACCCCGGACTTGAGAGGCGAGCAGTTGGCGTCCGTCAACTTGAAATTGGCCGACCTTCGCACTGTCTTGGATCAAACCGAGAGCGCTTTGAACTCTGAGTTGGTTGCCATCTCCAGAGACTTGAGCAAGTGGTGGGAGGTGGTCGCCAGAGAAAAGGCGGTATACAAGACGATGAACCTTTGCGACTATGACAATTCGAGAAAGACTTTGATCGCCGAAGGCTGGGTTCCCACTGATGAGATTGATTCATTGAATGCAACCGTGAAGGCGTTGGCTTCGTCTGATTCCATCCCCACGATTGTGAACGTTTTGGAAACAACCAAGACTCCTCCTACGTTTCATCGTACAAACAAGTTCACTTCTGGTTTCCAGAGCATTTGTGACACCTACGGTATCGCTTCCTACCGCGAAATCAATCCTGGTTTGCCTACCATTATCACCTTCCCCTTCATGTTCGCCATTATGTTCGGTGACTTGGGCCATGGTATCATTTTGTTCATGGCCGCAGCCGTTATGGTCTACCATGAAAAGGCTATTTTGGGAATGAAGAGAGACGAGATTTTTGACATGGCATTTTCCGGAAGATACATTTTGTTGATGATGGGCATATTCTCCATGTACACTGGATTCTTGTACAATGATATCTTCTCCAAGTCCATGGATGTTTTCTCATCGGGATGGAGATGGCCCGAAGAGTTCAAGGTCGGCGAGACCATTCACGCCACAAAGGTTGGTGTATACCCAATCGGGTTGGATCCTGCCTGGCACGGGTCTGAGAACGCTTTGTTGTTCTCCAACTCGTACAAGATGAAGTTGTCTGTCTTGATCGGCTACACGCATATGACATACTCCTACTTTTTCTCCTTGATGAACTCCCTCTACTTCAAGAAAACGGTTGATATTATTGGCAACTTCATTCCTGGCTTGTTGTTCATGCAAGGTATTTTCGGGTACTTGTCTGTCTGCATTGTGTACAAGTGGACAGTTGACTGGTATGCTGTCCAGAGACAACCTCCCGGATTGTTGAACATGTTGATTACTATGTTCTTGTCGCCAGGTACCGTTCTTGAACCTTTGTATCTGGGGCAATCTAAGGTACAGGTGGTGCTCTTGCTCATTGCTTTGGTCTGTGTCCCTTGGTTGATCCTTGTCAAGCCCCTTTATTTGAAACGCCAGATGGACAAGGAGGCAAAGGAGCACAAGTACCAAAGCTTACTTGAAGATGAGGAGACCGGGTCTTCACATGAAGAGACTCATGACGATGAGGAAGAGAGCCATGATGACCACAATTTCGGAGACATTATGATCCACCAGGTCATCCACACCATTGAATTTTGCTTGAACTGTGTCTCCCACACTGCATCTTATTTGAGATTGTGGGCCTTGTCCTTGGCGCACGCTCAATTGTCCACTGTCTTGTGGACCATGACCATTAACAATGCGTTTGGTGTAACTGGTGTTGTCGGTGTCATCATGACAGTCTGCCTTTTCGCCATGTGGTTGGTTTTGACCGTAGTCATTTTGGTTGTGATGGAGGGTACATCTGCTATGTTGCACTCGTTGAGATTGCACTGGGTCGAGTCCATGTCCAAGTACTTCGAGGGTGAGGGTACCGCCTACGAGCCCTTCGGCTTTAAGAACTTGTTGGCCGACATTTTCTAGACAACCATACTATAAACTATCTGTCTGCACAATATTATGGACATATTTTCCTTAGATAACACGCTTTCTCTCCTGAATATAGCGAATGCCTGCCCCACCTACTCCACGCTCATCGCACATCGCACATCCTGTAGATAAATCAGTCGAAAAGATGCGATGAGAAGTTGTTCAACTACCACTTCCAATGTCTTTACCCTTGGCTGCCGTCATAAAGTCTTTGGAGAAGGCTCCAGACTCCATTGTTCCAGTCTTGTCCACCTTGCATTATGAAAATAGTCATTTGACTTCCGCGTCGAAAGTGGATTTGAAGCATTTAACGAGCAGAACGCTAAACCTCTGCAAATCAAACGACAACTACAGCGTTTGGTGTGGCATTAACATCGTCAACATACTCATTGACAACCCTTCAATTCTCAGCTCGGAAGGTGGCCTTTTTTTCAGTCACTTATTGAAGATCTTGAGTTCGCCTAGAGCCAACGATAGAAGAGTCTTCGTCTCTACGGTCGAATGTTTGAACAAACTCTGCGGAAATATTAGGGGAAAACCGACACTCACTCGTGAAATTTTAACCCCCAACTTGGGGTCGCTCTTCGCCGTATACTTGGAGAAATTGCATTATGACCCTACTTTGGTCTCTGCATCGCTAAAGACTTTGATCCAGCATCACCCCACGACTTCAAGGCCCTATGCAAACAAATTAAAGGTCAAGTTGTTGGAATTCATATCGAAGGAGGAATTCTTGAGCTTTCCACAAAAGTTGAAGACGGCGATAACGTTTACATTGGCTACGCTACCAGTGATTGAGAAGGAGGGTGTTGATCAGCACTGGTCGAGAGATGTTGAGCGTATTATGTGCAACATAGCCAACACCTTGGAGCTCTACTCCAATTTCCTCAACATCAAGGATGATGAAGAACTCTCAAAGTTGTTGAACAAATCTAGCCGTACGTCCGAGGAAGAAATCTTTCCGCCATTGCATCTCGATATCAACAGCCCTTCCACGTTGCTTCAAATTTCAAACAGAGTTCAACTTCTATTTGAGCTCTTGCGGGGTTTCATTGTTTGTCCCACCAGTTTCACAGTTAATGTTCCCATTGGAAAGTTATTTGCCATCATTGATCTAGCCTGCTCGATCAACACGAAATACATTCCGTTCAAACGAGAAATTAGAGACCCAGCCGTGAAAGAGTACGTTAATGTTGCTTTGTTGAGGGGTTTTGAGTCTGCCATTCAGCTCTTGCTGGCGCTCCCAGAGAAGTATGCTGGAGCTTGCATCTCTCATTATGGAACCGTTTTCTCCACCTTGGAGCTGATGATTTTTCTCAAAGGAAGATCCTTAGATAAGGAGTGGGTATTCTCAAATGAAGGCTTTGTCCACGAAGTTATCTTATGCACGAACAACTACCTCTCGTTGGTTACCTATTACCAGGATAATTCTAGCATCGCCAGAGTTGTCGAAGCTGCATTGATCTTGGTCGGGCCTAGAGGCACGGCTGCTCAAGCACCCGTTGGACAGACCAGCGGTCATTCCAAGTCTGCAAAAAAGAGAGCTAAGAAGGGCGGTGCTGGCTCGTTAGCAGACTTACTCACGCATGAGCACCTTTTTGCCACGAAAGCCTCTGAGAAAGCAAGAAAGCTTGTGCTAGAATTCTTCACTACTGTCATCAACAGAGCCACCTTGTCTCCCACCCTCTACAATAAGTTATTAAAGTACATCTTGGTGGAGGCTGTGAAATGCAAGGATGCTTCTTTGGACAATACCATTCCAAGTGAGCTCGAACAAATCCTCGTGGCTGCTGTGTTAAATCCAGCTCCCGAATCTCCTTCAGTTCTTCCCATTGTCTCGTCACTCATTTGGAACTCTGGAGTGCTTGGTGTTTTTAATAACCCAAGGTTCCCGCCACAGCCATTGGTGGTGAAAAACGTCGACCACTCCGAGTGGGACGACGAAGATGAAGACGAAGAAGAGGCGGAGAAGCCAATTGTCAAGAAGCCTAGATCCGACGCCGAGATTCCGTTCGAGGCACAGCCTGAGAGAAGCCCTGCAGCATTTCAGGGGTCCACTACTGGTGACATAAACGCTGCGAATATTTTCGTAAAGAGAGAGAATCCAGTGACCGCAACAATTGCGGTGGAAAATGACCTTGTGGAGGAAAAAGACATTGCGGAGGAGGAGACTGTACCTAAGGTAGAAGGTGAGGAACCCGAACAAATGGAAGACTCGGACAGCGAAGGTTCGGAGATTGAGATCCCTGACTTAGACTTGGAGGAGTCAGAAGATGAAGACGCATAGTTGCATCATGTATCATGTTAACATGATCTAGACCAGCGTAGCGCGTACCTCGCTGCTATTCACTGGATTGCTATTACTGCACATAGAGGTGTCGCCTAGATTAATTTTCGCAACCATAACGTGCCTACCCCACAGTAGCAATCAATTGAACGAAGTGCAGCCATGTTGCTGTAGCTACGCCTACTTTGCGGTCATGTTTTGCCCGTCGTATGTTAATGTACCAGACTTTTTGCCCTTTTTGCTTAAGATAACAACACCCTGGTCACGACCCGTGACTAGGAGCACGGTGTCCGTGTTGAATGAACAGCTCACACGATTAGCTTGACAGAATTATTTAAGGAGGCAATTTCACACTGGCTTTTCTGATCATTCAACTACTACAACAACTACAATTACAATGTCTGACACCGGCCGCAAAGATATCCACGAGAAGATTGAGTCTAAGCTCAAGCCTAACTCCCAGAAGTCCTCCGGTGAGTTGTTGAAGGACAAGGTCACCGACAATGTCGACAACGCTGTTGGCGACTCTACTAGAAAGGGTGACAAGGGTTTCGTGCAGCAAGCTGCCGACAAGGTGTTTGGCAACAAGTAAATTTACTTAGGCGAATACAAGATCCGTTTCTAAATTATCATCGTAGTGTCCAAGAGAGTACTAAAAAAGTGTTTCAGCCCTAGTCGGCTGCAAAAAATGATCACGCCCAGGCTCGAACTGGGGACCTTCTGCGTGTGAAGCAGACGTCGTAACCAACTAGACCACGCGACCTTTTGATATAATTGATTTGTTCCCACTGAATCTAGTTGTACCATTATTCTATTGCCGTTAGACCTCTCCAATATTTACCTTGTCTATTCAGACTGCGAATCTACTTCGGTTATAGCATTGGCATTAAGTTTTTTTTAGTCGCACCGACATTTTTCGAGCAGCATTCGTATTCGGACTCGTTTGACAAATCCTCCTAAACCGGTGCTTGGGAGAACTAGCATGCACTGCACGATCCAGTATGTGCTTGCAACATGCCGTGTAGTATCGCTGTAATTTTATTTCAATGCACGTTGTGTTATGAACCAAATTACTTTCATGATTCCAATCATATCTGAAGAGAGCGCTCGGTAACTGCTTAATCCTTTTCCGCTTTAAAGAATGAAGCGTCGGTTGAGCTAACATGACCTATGGATGTTAAAGTCATTTTTGGCTCACGTCGTAATTAATCGATCGGTTCTAGATTTTACGTTTGAGAGTCTCCCAAGTTTACATTTTTCGCAATTTTCGATCGGAACGGTCAACTATTCAGATACAACATCATACTCACAAAAATCAAAAGTCTGTCTGATCTAAGAAGTAGTTTCATTTTATTCGACGGAGACAGCCTCAATATTCCACGTATTAAAAAAATGGTGAGGTTGAGTGCGTAAATTTCGAATTGACAGCGATGCTGGGTGCCTATGTATGTTGGTCCTCACTTAACAACGGAAGTGCTGAAATTGAAGAAACAATCTCATATATGACGAACAACTGACTAGGGGTACGCCGTTTGACAATAAATGGACGCATTGACCATTATCAAAATCTCAACATATGTGGCAAAATGGAAGCTATCTCCTGTCCAAACACTCAAATTTCCGAAATACAGAAATCTTGACGCTTTGGTTAGTTTCTAACTGGACGAACGTTGCCAAGTCTCGTGTAGTGTTGGGGTGGAACCGTGCGGGGGTGATACCCTCATGGTATGGCTAATTACGTTATAGAATCGCGCGTCTTCGTAGAAAGATCACAAAAATACCTGCAATGAGGTACGGTTCGAACGTGGTTCTTATTCAAAGCAATTATTAATATTGAATGCACTTTATATTGTTTCAAAATATTCTAAGTTTCAACAGAAGGTCGCGTGGTCTAGTTGGTTACGACGTCTGCTTCACACGCAGAAGGTCCCCAGTTCGAGCCTGGGCGTGATCATTTTTTTTGCAACTCAACAGGTCGCTTGCTTAGAGAAGGAAGTATTCTGCAACAATAAGGGAAGGGATCGAAGTGAGGCATGTGTATACCCCGACCACGGAGAGTACGATTACGCGGAAGATCGATCGAACCGCATGCGGTGATCAGATCAAGATCGAACAAAGGGTTCGAAGACAATTTACTAGAAACGAGCCAGAATCTCAAGATTGTTTTATTTACTGCACAAGACTGTAATGTCATGAGAAAGGGAGCCAAATAATGTGCGACTAGTCGTCTTCTTCATCACTGGTAATCTCTTCGTCACTGTCTAGGGCAGCACGCTGGTTGTCGTCCTTGTCATCATCGTCCTCGTCATCGTCTTCGTCGTCGTCGTCGTCCGAGTCCTCGTCAGCACCGTCATCCTCAGGGTGACTTCCGCTATCTTCATCATCGTCATCGTCACCACCAGGGTTAACGTCTCTCCACTCAACATAATTCGCACTGATTAAGCTCTTGCACGAAGGTAACACCAACGGATCGAAGGGAAAATACGCCTCGAGATCCAAGAATTCTTGCTTATGCCTGAAATTTCCGACAGAGGAAGGAAGATTCGAGTTGGATTGAGTCATGCGCTCCCTCTTGTTGTGCTCAATAATCGAGTAGCAGTAGCAAACGTTCAACTTGGTGGCAAGCTTAGCGAATATGTACACCACTGTTTCGTCACAGTATTTCAATGGGTTGAATTTGGCGATGATCACTCTCTGGAAAAACTTGTCGAGATCACACTCCCATTCGCCCTTGCCCGACTCGTCCGAGCTGGTCAATTGTTTGTGTCTGAAACAAAAAATGTACAAGAGCGCTTGGAATGATGCGTAGAAAAGCTTAAAACGCTCCATGCCGCCAACCGCACTCGCATCGGACAACACTTCTTGCTCTCTTTCCGTGATATACTTGTTGATCCAGCCAATGAGATAGCTCACGATGAAGACGACCTGATGCTTTGTCAAGTTTTTCGCACGAGCAATGTATGACGACAAGTATTGCAAGGCTTTGAGGCGTTTCTCGAGTATTTCATTGGGGCTGAACGCCACGTCGATGAGAAGCACAAGGAAGGAGTCGCCCAACTCGGGTTGGAACTGGGAGATGTGAAACAAGAAAAACTGGGTGGACTTGGTGAAATGCGTAGGCAAAATATGCGTTTTGAAAAGTGAGGTGAGGGTGTTGAATAAGCTCACACCATCCCCCGAATTCAACTCTTCCAGGGTGAACGAGTTGGCGGTGGATTTAAGAATTAGTTCCAAGGTGGAATCTAGCTTGGAGACCAACCTTTTGATGTTGCGAGTCAGCGTGACGTTATATACTTCCGAACCTTCGACCTCGCCGACCAAGTCATCGTCGATTTCGTCGTCGTTTTCATTAATGAGATCTTCGATCTCCTCGTCGTCCAAGTCGTCCAACTCATTTTGCAACTCGACGTCCAACTTGATGCAACACTCGATCACCATCTGCCACACATTGTACCGCAAGTCTGGGCAATAGGACACGATGCGCACCGAGTTCAGAATGAAGTTGACAATCTCTGTCGTCGAGGCGGATAAATGATGCGGGATGCACTTTGCCAAAATTGGCGGAATGGTGTTGATGCAAGTAGGAATGTAAGAGACAAACCTTTGGAGGATCCGATGATGCGGGTATTGGCTCTCAGGAGCCACATCTGGGAACTCCCTGATGAGTTTCTTAAGGACCTCGTGGAGGTATTTGGGCAAGGAGGACACTAGCACGCTCACGAACTGAGCATAGAGATCTAGGAACGTGACAAAGTCGTCCGAGCCACGAGATGCTGCGGGGATGTCCAACCAACGGTAGCGCAACACCGCTGTTATGAGTGATGCAGATGCGGAGTTGTCGAGCTTGGACATGTTTATTATGAGGCTTCTCAATACGATGTTGAAGTTGGAGAGCGAAAGCGCGTCGCTGTGCGTTAGCGGCAAGTTGATTTTCGCTGTCAATGAGTTCATCTGGATGGAGTCGTTCTGAGCTGTTAGTAGTGAGCAATAGACGCAATTAAGCTTGTGGTTTTGCCACCAGACATACCTTTTCCAAAGATTCCATCGCAGATTTGACATATAGAGAGTACATTTTGTCCGAAAAAGGGTCGCCGTCGGAATCCGTGCGGGCTCTTTTCACGTCTGGGTCGCCTTGCATATTTCGCTTTCTGCTTATCGGGTCATGCACGGACATGATCATGGTCCAGTAGGGGTAAAACTTGAGATGAGGCTATATGATTTTTTCTAGTCGGTCTATGCAGTATGAATCGTGGCGGGGATGAGTTCAGCCTCACAGGTCGAGCAAATCGACAAGAAAAGTAGTATGAATTTTCTCAGATGTATTGTGTAAATTTACTCAGATAAAAGAATCCTGAATCGAGATATTCACTTATCGTAAATTTTGTGGTTGGCGTATGTCAAGGTCCTGCACACCAAGCGATCTGGCGATAATCAACCTACTTATACAGCCATGACGTGTCTCATCAGAGCAGTTGTGCTCCTTTCAATCTCCGACCACAGGTCCCGAAACTCTCTGCACAAGTATGGTGCATTAGTCGGTCGCGACAATGGCTCGGATGTGATTATCACACACGCGTTTGAAGTGAAGTCGGACGCTAAGGGTCTAGATATGGCCTTCCTCACGAAGAAGCTCACGCTCATCACCACCGTTTCGCCAGCGGCAAAGTTCATGGGACTTTATAGCACCTTGGATAATGATCTGCCTGACCACATTGTCGGCCAGCTCCAGCAGGAGAATGAGCATATACCGTCTGTCTTCCTTGCACCCCAAGGCAAAGGCTTCAAGTGCTTTGACGCACAGACAGGCGAAGATATTGCATACACGTTGGCTCCCGGCGAGTCTGAAGTCATTGCCACGTCCACCGTGCAAAGCTATCCAAACTACACGCAAGACGAGCCCGAGATCGAGCAGGAGAACGTGGAACCACTAGTCAAGTCGTTACAGCAGCTCCAGGCCAAGATACAAGACGTGCTTTCCAATGCAAGTGCGCCCGATGCCGAGACGGACCTGCTCTTGATGCATCTAGCCACGTTGATCGCCAACTATAGAGGTGATGCTGCTGCGCCAGAGTACCAGCTTGTAACCAGCCATTTGTGTTTGTTGAGCAACCAGTTGGCGGCAGTGAAGACGGCGGACTCCCAAGTGCAGCAGTACGTGCAGCAAGTCATGGCCCTACCGCTTGGCATAGGTGGAGAATTTCAGCCGGCAAACACAAGCGACAACTTCACCACGTGAACACACCATAGCGATCAGACATCACGTCTCAGGAAGCTTCGTGGGACGTCCAATACCGAGATCAGAGAGCTTCGTGGGAACAACACGGTCCAATGCCTCGTTGCGCAGCTTTTTGACCGAGAACGCCTGCTTCGCACCCTTGGCCCCGAACTTTCTGCAAAGCTTCAGGTAGTATAGGCCGCAGGCGTTGCACAAGGTGCGGGCACCGTCGGGCCCTCTTCGCCATTCGGGGGTCTGGTGCAGACTGCATTGCGAGCACACTGTGCTTGGCTTGCGCTTCCTGCCACGCTTCGCACGGCCAGTGTGCGAATATTTTGCCAGCTTCGAAGAGACATTGTCAGCGGAGGATGCTTTCGGCCGAACTTTCCGCCTGGCCGGGCCTGCTGACAAAGCTGGCACAGAAAGATGCGGGGGAGAAGAAATGAGTGGGGAAGAAAACGAAGAAAAAGACGACGGTGAAGTCGACGGTGAAGCGTGCGAGTCCTCGGGGCTAGATGCGTCGGAGAGCGTGCTGCGGAGCCCACTCGCGGGGAAGTGGCCACCCGTGGGGAAGAAGCCACTCGTGGGGAAGCGGCCACTCGTGGGGAAGCGGCCACTCGTGGGGAAGCGGCCCACTCTGCCTATGACCTCGTTTATGGACGGCAAGCGCACCGTAGACGCCAAAGCGTGCCCTTGAGCAACTGCGGGCAGCCAGAGGCAGGGGTGAGACGAGCGGCTGTAGAGCTGCCAGGAAGAGACGTACATTGTGGTGGCTAGCATGTCATTCAGAGGAACATGACGAGGTGCGAATAAGTTATGCTGGGCATTACAGACCCTGCTTTCACGGGCATTCGCCGACCCAGACCATAGCTTCACGGTGTCAAGTGGGCATGTGTTCGAATAAGCTACGTCGTCCTTTGTGTGGCTAGGAATGTGAGTAGGTGCCATGCGAGCCATTGTTCGCACAATCGACACCAAGCGGCCACAACAAAGTGTAGACATACAGTGTAGATACAGGGTAGATAGTGTAGATACAGGGTAGATAGTCTAGATACAAGTCTGTCATGTTAGTGGAGGTCAAGAGTGTGGGGTATGGGTAGGTGTAGGTGAGCGTGAGTTGGAGTCGGATCGGGGTGTGCCGTTCTGGGCAGCGTGGATGCGGCGCGATCTAACCGTTAGTCGGTGCAAGCCGCATGGCGCCGAAGCTCAAAAGGATCACAATGTGCCCGATGCGGCAAGAATTGCAGCCGTTGCGGAATGGCCCCGAGAATGTCTGTGCCTTTTTGTTTGAGCACGCTATGGGGTGGATAGGGCCCCTTGCATTCGTATTTTGGGGCCAGGCGCAGGTCGCGAACACAGACCACGGCCACCGGTGGGTCCACTTTCGCGGCAGGGCCGTTTCAGGTTTCCGGGATCTGATACACATGTCGCCGGGTGTACCGGAGCGGATCGCACCTGCCCGGCCCTTGTCCACATGTGGGCCCGATGCCGCTTGCCTGCACGAATCCAGGGGTACCTCGCAAAATAGTCGCTCGCTCCTACCACGACGTGCATGGGGCAATCCGAGCGGCGTGTTTCATCGAAGAATGCACCTGGACCAGCACCACCACACCCGACAAGAGGAGCGTAGACCAGGCTGAAACCCCGTAGCTGAAACCTGGTAGCCGCGTGCAGTGGGGCGAAGCGAGTGGCCGGGCACGAAATCGGGCCACATCGGGGCGCGGTGTGTGTGGGGCCTGGGTGCAGCGCTGTTTCAGAATTCCTCACCTGAAACAGATCGGACATTTCGAAACGCTGGTGCCGGGAACACTTGTATAATAGGCATCGGCCGCCAGGCATCAACATTCGCTCCTTCCCCCCATTACCCTCATTGCTCCCATTGCCCCCATTGCATCCCCTCCCTCGCCCGTTCCCTAGTCCACTTTCCTTGTCCCACCGTTTCGCATACATGCCATGTCGGCCATCTCCGACGACGTTGCCGAGTCGCTTCGACTCGTGGAGGACCTCAAGTTCTTCTTGGCCACGGCGCCCGCCAACTGGCAGGACAACCAGGTGATCCGAAGGTACTACCTCAACCACGACGAGGGCTTTGTCAGCTGCGTGTTCTGGAACAACCTCTACTTCATCACCGGCACCGACATTGTGCGGTGCATCCTCTACAAGTTCCAGCACTTTGGGCGCACCATCACCGACCGCAAGAAGTTCGAGGAGGGCGTGTTCTCCGACCTCCGCAACCTCAAGCTGGGCACCGACGCCGTGCTCGAGAGCCCCAAGCTGGAGTTCCTCGAATTCCTCTACAAGAACCAGTGTCTCCGAACGCAGAAGAAGCAGAAGGTGTTCTTCTGGTTCAACGTGCCCCACGACAAGTTGATGGCGGACGCGCTCGAGCGTGACATCAAGAAGGAGCGCTCCGGGCTCGTGCCCACGCTGACGCCGGCCCGCGAGCCCGCGCTTCTGTTCCGCTACCACGAGGACAAGTCCAAGCTGCTCTTTGACCAGTTGCTGGAGCACCTCAGCCTGAGCAAGTTTGACGTGCGCGAGCCGCCCGTCAAGACCGAGGACACCGCCGACGTGCACCACAACGACAACGAAGTCGACAACGACGATGCGGACGACGACGACGACGACTTCCCGCTCGACTACCTCGACAAGGAGCGCGACTTCATCACCTTGGACACCAACCACCTCCTGGGGCTGTACATGAACGCGCTCGACACCAACTTCGACACCATCGACCCCGCCATGTTCCAGAGCCTCGTGAGCGTGGTCAACACAGACGACTACTTGATCGAGCAGACGGTGCCCGCGCGCATGCTGGCGTCGCAGCTCTACTTCCCGCGCCTGGCCAAGCTCTACGACGAGCCGTACTTCGGCACGCCGGCCGCCGTGCACTTCCCGCCCGTGGTGGCCCTGGTGGCGCCGTTCGAGCCCTACTACATGCACGAGGACGACCACTACGGCGCGCCCGTGGCGCCCATGGCGCCGGTGGTGTTTGAGAACAGAACGCCTACGGGTGCTTCGAGGACGACCGCCGGTACGCGGCGCCGTCGCAGCGCCAGCAGGACGTGAGTGCGCAGATGATGCGCAAGCGCCAGCAGCTACAGCGGCACCGTGTGCTGAAGCCCGAGCGGCGTGTGCACCACGAGGTGCGCCTCGAACGAAGGAACATTCCCACCCCGGAGTCCACGGACCATAATGTATTATAAACGTCATCATTGGAGCCTACCATCGTCACCGTCACATCCCATCCTCTACTACTCATTCAACTGTACTTGACTCTAACATGTACTTGACTCTAGCTTAACGTCAACGTTGACTTCACTCAACTAACTCACTCTGTCTTTTCTGCCTTCATTTCGCTTCGATCGACTGCTCTTAGCATCTACGCCTCTGTCTGGTAACCGCCTAGTTATTCACCTCTAGTTCAGATTAGTCACTGCGCTCGATCCCCGCTCTGTTCTCGTTGTAGGATGCTATTATTCGCTCATCTTACATCGTATGACTCCCCATGCTACATTGTATGACTCCTCATGCTACATTGTTGTTGCCACCGATATAAGCAGCCTTGAATGCCTCACTAGCCGCTCTGCCCAATCCGTCTAATTCTCTGATACGGTGTGCATCCATCATTCATTGTTGCTGTGAGTCATGGGTGCAAATCAGTCAGTATAAAAGGCGCGATTTAGGAAGGCAACCCATGTAGTAACAGTGGCTCATGCAAGTGGCAGAGGCCCTTAGGCACAGAACAGCCTTGAAGGACAAGACGAACCAGGCACGGTGCAAGTATCTTGAAAACTCCGAGCTTGACTTCGTTGAAGCCCGCGATCGCAGTCTGAAGTACTTCGGCCTACTCGTTAACACCAAGACCTTAGTGGCACTCATCAACAAGTCTAAGGTCGTGGGTGTACTCGACTTCCCGACGCTACGACTCAATGTGTTTGCCTCATTGAAGGACTGCCCTCAAGAGTTCAAGTATGAGTCCGTTACGCCTTCGCAGGCTCTCGCAGAGCGGGACGCAATGAGACTACTAATCGATGTCATGCGGAGACTAGGCGCGAAGGCGCTCGAGGCAAACGAGAGGCACACATCGAAAGAGATCAAGAAGGTGTCCACCATCCCATTGAGGGCGCATAACGAACAGGAGGCATTGCTCAGACGCTTGATGCGTGTGATGGACTGCCGCATCCAGGAAGCGAACTGGAAGGTGTCTGTGGGCGAGTGGAGTTTCGAAGACCTTGCCGACACCATTCAGTTGCCATGACCTACAGGTAGGGACTGGCGAGTATGATTCTATAAAGGCAATGATTATAGGACTAGAAGTGGGCAGTCATGTTTCGGTATGCAGCGAAGGCGGACAGTAACACCTGCTGTGTCCTGGCAGGTAATGGAGAAGCGGAAGGGGCTCGCCTCGATCGCGAATCCACAGGACTAGGGCAATATGCTGTTCAAGATTCTCTCTGACGCACAAGTCATACGGTATCTGAGCACAATTGCAACAAGGACTATCGAACAAAAGTTGAATAATACCATCTGTCGATTCGCTGCAGAGGGCGGGCAAGGGGAATACACGACTACCCAAGAGCTTGTAGATTGGTACTCAGCTGAAGTACTCCATCATTTTCCGCTGTGGTCCAGAAACAGACAGCAACACGTCATTCATTCTGCCACACCCAGACCTGCCGCCACCGTAATCGCTTGTGCGTGCCGCTTGTAACATCCTGCCATAAGCCTGGAACACGTTTTTTCTGACCTCAGCCTCTTTGTGGCCAAGAAGCTTGCGGAGCACGCCATCCACCTTGGCAACCAAGTCGTCGTCGATCACTAATGATAGCGTCGTCAGGCACATGAGCTTCCTCATAGACTCCACGGCGAATCTGACAGCTTCGGGCGTCAAATGGTCACTCCGGTCGAGTGTTTGCACCACCGTGGTGAGCAACTCCGAGCTCGAGTAAAGTCCACAGAGGGCCTCATCAAAAGCCTCTCCGACAGCAACCTCAAGTTCTCTGAGCGGGTCAGACGACTCAGTTGCACATACTTCGACTATTGCATCCCAAAGGCCCTGCAAGTGTATCCTGCTGCGATTGATGAGCAATTGCTTGACAATCATCATTCCGTGAAGCTTGTGCAAACTCTGCCTGGCCGTCAAATAACTCCACAACGCGTGCTCGAGGAGCTCCATGCCACCCTCTTCAAAAAACAGACGAAACTCTCCGTTTTGAGAAACCTGAAGGTACCTGAGCAAACTTCTGAACTGCTCGACTGTGGCCAGGCCATTCCTTAGCTCTCCACACAAAAATTTAAAGTCTTCCACCGAATAGTCTTCGTAGTCGCCACCGCTCTCCAATGACAACCTGGCCACCAGGAAGTTGAACCAATTGAGATCAGTGTAGCTGTACTCCTTCACCTTTTGAGGGGAGCCCGCTTGCGAATCTTCGAAAATCGTTATTATGCGGTTCTTGTTGGAAATTTTGTTTAAGGGATCGACTTTGCTGATGAATGTCTCGATCGAATTCGCGGGGCACGTAAGCTTGACTTGAGCAAAGCCATCAACCAACTCGGTGGAAGAGTCTGAATGAAGTTTTGCAAAAAAGTCCGTCTTCTGGCCATTGGAGTCTGACTGCGAGAACACGTCAAGAGGGCTTTCCTCCCGATCGATAATTTTGATGTGTTGAGGGCGCTCTGGCGTAGGTGATTTGGAAACATGCGCCGGTGCGCTGGAGATGTTCGCATTGAAACTGGTATCCTCCATAACAATATCATCGTCTCCTTCCGTGTCCGCTAAAGACATGGCGTTTGATTCAACAACCTCGGGCTTTTCATAAGTCTCGTCAGTATGATTTTTGTCCTCTAAATGAACAGGTTTGGCAATATTGAGGCTCTCATTGCCAAAACCACCATCTCTCAAAAAAGAAGGGCTTTCAGGAATGATTTTTTTTGTTGGCATCAACATGGTAAAATCTAAAGGTTGCTTCAAAGGAGAAAGGTTGGTCACATTCTTACCTGGCGCAACCTGAGTCAACTCTCCCCCATTGTAGACAGTGTCATTCATCGCATAGTCACGTACATCATCAATTCCCACCAAATGTTCAACCTCCTTCTTTATGCTTCTATTGGTCAGGGATAACTGCGAAATGAACAAGACGCTGTTGATGGCATAGAGACTTTTTAGCAAGGTAGCGTACTCTTCGCTAGTTGGTGTCTGGTGGACAATTGGCACTAGTTCAAAAAGACGGCTGACCAATTTGGCAAACACGACATCCGTGATTGGAATTTTCGAGGTCGCGATGCTTAAAAGATTGACAAGCATGTCTAGTACCTTGCTCTTCATCTTGATAATCTGCATTACCAAAAGCTTTTCATCGACGATGTTCTCCAAATCTGCGATGTAGGATAATACAACCCCGACCGACTCGTAGAACTCGTCTGAACTGTAAACCAAGGAGAGGCTGTCGACAAGTTTGGCACTTGGGCTCAATAAAATAGAGCATACGCGCACGAAGTCCTCATTCAGAAAATGGTTCTTACACTTTTTGAATAGATTGTCCCCTTCAGTGAGCAATGGCTTCAACAATGCGGGATGGGAGATGGAAGCTTTTCGCAAAAGTACTCGTACTTCCTTCGGAAGTTCCTCATCGCTTATAATTGCGTACCTCAAAAGATGGATGCCCTCTTTGATGAGCTCCTCCTGCTGCGATGACAAGAACTGGATTATGGGGTCGCTTCTTCTATCGAACGAGGAAATGTGCTCAGGGGTTCTAGAATGCGCCAGAAGTCTTTCAGGAGAATGCTTGACTGTGCGGTCAATTGAGGACTGTGAGGTCTCCTTGTGATGACGACCGGAACCGCTGAAACTGGACGAGCGTTGCGCAAAAGTAGACTGGGCATAGTGAGGCTCTGGGGTAGATCTCGTCGGTAAGGGCACCGTTTGACTCCCACCTTTCTTTAAAGTGGAACTGGTTGAGCGTGGGGGTTCCGAACTTAGATCAATCTCCGTATCATCTCGTAATTGATTCCTTGAACTCGACCTCGACGCGGCCTGTTTTCTCACTTCTTTATTTTTCGCCATGATCGCCTCTTTTATAGAAGGACGGGATTTTCGGGAAGTCAAGGGAACTGATGCCTGTTTGGCGAGAGTAGCCGGTTTCGACCGCTCCAATGCTTTTACTGTGCTCTGGTCCAACCTGGACACCAAAGCAGATGCGGACTCTTGCGAGTAGTTATGGTAGACCCAGAACGCCTTTTTCGCAGCCAGGCGAACCTGTAAGTTTGGGTCTGGGAGTAGTTTGAGAAGAATGCGGTCAGCGGGCTCAGAAAACAACGTACCCGAGTCGTGACTTCTCATTAGGATAATCAGCAACCACGAAGCGGAGTACGATTTGGTGTTTGCGCTCTTATCTGTAGAAGCTTGCACAGCTTTTTGGATCAAGCGAGTGGAGACGGTGCAATTGACAAAGATGGCGGAAACGGCGACGTTGGCGTTGGTTGTGGTGAGGTGTTTCGTTGCAGCGCATAATCTGATCAAAGTGGGAAGGAAGAGTTCGGCCACGGAGTCAAACGAAGATTGGTACGTCAACGCGAGCTCCTTGACAAGATGGCACGAGCTCAAGCACAAGGCCGTTCGTAGCGACGTAAGGCCCTTGCATATGTCCTCGTGAATTTCCCTGATGCTGTGTAAGAAGTCTTCCAGAAGCAGCGAGCCTGCGCTTCCCCGGAGAAACGAGCGCAAAGACAAGATGCTCTTCTCTCTAGCAGCCCAGTTACGCTCTGTCTCTTTGCCCACAAAGCACGGTTGCATGTCTGCGATAGCCTGGCTTAAGCCGTGATCATCCACGTCTTGAGGGACTATACTGGAGTCCATTGAGTAGTTGGGAAGCGACGCAAGAAGCGCATCCAATGCAGATTGCTGAGAGGGAGAAGACTCGGTCGATGGACGTGGGTCCTGGCTCTTCTCAGATCTCGCCGCCACCTTTTCGACAGGCTTCCGCGAGTCCAAGCTCCTCTCGACTGGACGCCTCGTCTCCACGCTGGACGGCTCGAGCTTGGATAGAAGCGGCTTGGGGCGCTGGTTTTCTTGCGCGAGAATGGAGTCGATGCCCATGATGGACGTCTGGAGGGCCGAACTCACCCGGTGGGCCTCCAAGACCTTCTGGAGCTCGAACTTGTGGAGGCGGTTCTGCTTGAGGTCGTAGTAGTTGGCAAAGAGCACCTTGATGTTGTCGACCAACGCGCGGTTCTGCTCGTGGGAGGCAAGCACGCGGGCCAAAGGCTCGAAGAACGGCCCGAGCTGGAAGTGCGGGTTGATGGTGGTGAGGACGTGGTTGAGCCAGACCACGGACTCGTTCACAATGAGCGAGTTGCGGTTGGCGAGGCCGGTCTCGGCAATGGCCTGCTCGACCATTTTCGGCGCCGAGAGCCAGTACGCCTCCAACGCCCGGCGTGCGGTCAACTTCACGGACGACTTTGGGTCTGCGATGCGGGGGATGATGATGGGAAGCACCAAAAAGCTCTGCTCCAGTAGGATGTCGCCCGAGGCGTCTTGGATGCTGACGCGCTTGACCAAGTGGCAGATCACGCTGAAGGCCACTGAGTGGAGAGCGCCGTCGATAGCAATGGAGAGCGACTCAAAGTACTTGGGCACGTAGGCCAAGGTGACGTTGTCCTTCTTCACATGGGCCTTGAAGTCGGCTAGAAGGGAGGCCTTTTCGTCGGGCGAGCCCGAGACCATCACGGCGTACAAGTTCTCTCCGGATATGGCCATGGAGAAGAAAACAAGGTCGCGTTGATGTTGCATATATCAAAACAGTGGGTGCGAACAACCAGTGAACGGAAGAGTAGTGACCAAGTGAAAGGGCCAGGAAAAGAGCGCACAGAGGCGATTTATAGGCCAGGGCAGAGAAGATGAGAGCGTACTAGATTCCTGGCTTGTAGCATAGACGAAACCTGAAACATGTTTATGGCGGACAGTGACGGCCGAGCTATGCGGGGTTCAGTGATTCTTTACAAACAGTGAGTAGATCGAGATGAGTCGGCGAATACAATTCTGAGATGGAGAGTGGGAGAAATCGGTATGAGAGGGCAGCGAGCAATGGATACGAGAGGCAGTGAATGCATTCTAGTGCGCTGAACCGATGTATGAGAATTGTATGTAAGTGCTGAGGTAGACGAGAAAGGATGAGTGGATATGAGAAGATAGACGCATGCATAAAGGGGCGAGGCCTATTCCTTCGCCACCACCCAGATCAACCCGAGCACCGCCACCAGCACCGCG
Source organism: Helenozyma rhizophorensis (assembly GCA_030573355.1). NCBI lineage: Eukaryota > Fungi > Ascomycota > Pichiomycetes > Serinales > Metschnikowiaceae > Helenozyma > Helenozyma rhizophorensis. The sequence goes on from JAJMDD010000017.1 coordinate 201,957, forward strand.
GTGACGATGCGTGCCTCCTTCTGGGACACGCGGTGCAACGCGTGGGACTCGTAGCCCGACGCAAAGGACGCCTCCTGCGGCTGCGCCCATGCCGTGGCTGGTCGCGTGCCGTTGCCGCGCATCGCGGCCAGGATGCTGGCGTCCACGCTGTCCACCACCACCTCTTGCACGTTGCCGAAGAAGTCCGTCAACCGCACGTCGGCCGGGTCGCGCGCATACAAGTCCGTGCGGATGCCCGGATTCAGGTGGATGTTCTCGAACGTGTACTCGGCGAACAACGTGTCTAGCGTCGCGCGCAGGTTCTTTTCGATCTTCTCCAAGAAGTCCAACGTGTAGTACGTGAACCGGTCGATCACCGCCACGCCCACGTCCAAGTCCGAGTGGTGCGAGTACGACGACTCGTCGAGCCGCAGCGACCCCACCGAGAGGATGTTGGGCGAGTAGAGCCGCTCGTACATGGTGTTGGCCTGGCAGGTGTCGATCATGAAGAAGATCTCGTTGTAGCGCTTCTTCTCGTGCATCTGCTGGAACGCGTCCGCGAGGTCGTACGAGCCGATCTCCTCCGCGTCCTGGAACTTGAGAAACTCGTTGCCGCCGTGGCCCGTCAAGTAGATGAAGATGTTGGAGTTCTCGTCGGTGAGAAGCCGCTTGCTGCGCGGGTGGTTGTCGTCCCACCGGTCCGTGAGGAGCCGCACGAAGTTCTCCACCGTCACCTCGTACCCGCGGTAGTCCACCTCGATGTCGTCGCCGTAGAGGTCGAGCGCCTGGTCCATGTTGTTGAACACGGTGCCGGGAAACGCGTTGCGCGGGTTGCACGCGATGTCGTCCGCCAACATGAGGATGATCTGCGAGTCGGGGATCCCGAGCCGCTTGACCGTGCGGTAGAGACTCAACGTGTTGGCCATGTGGCGGTAGTTGAACCAAAACCGCGACGTGGACACGAGCACCGCCCAGTTGTTGGTGTGGCCGGACGTGCTGACGTGCTCGGCAAAGTCCGCAGGGACATCTCCAGAGGCCAGAGAATCTGTGCCGAGTGCGGTGGCAAGTGCCGCGAGCACCCAAAGCAAGAAGAGCATGTTGTTAATGGGTGCGAAATCATGCCCCAGTACCCCAGATACACTACCATCACAAAGAGTCAGCCAGCTGAGTCAGCCAGAGTAGAGTCGGCCAAGTAAGTCAGCCAAAGTAGAGTCGGCCAAAATAGAGTCAGCACCTGAGAGACGAGAACATTCGAGCATTCGGTTATGAGTAGAAGAGTTGACGGTACACTTTGCAGGTTAGAAGATATACCTCGTGAATGAGCTTCATGAATGATCTCATGATCCATGAATGGATTACTGTATGCTGCTTGCGAGCTTCTCGAGCTTCTTGGTCTCCCTCTCCGCTCGCCGCTGCAAATGCGGTGGAGGTCCAAGCATTTTGCTGAGCTCCCACTTCACCCAAAGACTGTTGACCGAGCACGCCCGCGCAAAGATAAGAGCAGAGGCTCGGTTCATCGAGAGCTGCTCAAGCTGCTCCCTTAACGGCTTCAACGCAGCCTCGTTGTATGTCCGAGCTACCGTCGCCTTCAACTGCCCGTGCAACAACTGCACCTGCTTGCTGGTCGCCTTGAGCAGGTCTGAGTGCCGCCTAATGTCATTTCGAAGAACTCGCTCAGCGTCACACAAAACATGGCTCAAGTTGCCGCGTGAAATCTCTGTCGTCCTGGTTCTCGCGCACTTGAAGTTGCTGGCAATGAGCGTCTCCCTCGTGGCGCGTTCAACGCTTTCGAGCGAGAACTCAACGGAACCTTCGTTGTGCTCGCGCGTGATGGTGTAGTAGCGACCGCTCTGGCGCGTGGGGAAGCCCCACACGTCGTACTCGAGCCTGACCCAGCGTATCGGGCTCTCACGGAACGCATCGTTCACTGCGCCCGAATCCTTGTAGAGGTCGATGTTCTTGTCCAGCAACGCCGCAAACCCTTCAATGACATCAAACTGCATCGAGATGTCTTCAATCTTCTTTTGAAGCTCAAAAATCTCCTGAACCTGCTGCTGGCGGTCTCTAGCTGCCTGTTCCTCTGCGGCAGCATCATATTTTTCCTTGTCGTCTCGTAGTTCGAGCAACGTTTTGCGATGCACGTCGTGGCCCTCCGGCAACCCAAAAAGCGAAGGGACTGACAGAACCCCGATCTTGGTTGTTCCTACCATGTCTATGACGTGACAGACGTCCTTGCTCTGGTGCAATCGTAGGCCCCTCCCGATCATCTGCGTCAACAAGGGCCGAGATTTGGTCGGGCGGGCCAAGATCATGGAGTCAATGTTGGGTATGTCGGTGCCCTCTGTGAACACAAGCACGTTGCACAACACATCGATCTTTCCGTTTTTGAAGTCCTCTAGAATCGCTCTGCGCTCGTGTCGCACAGTCTCACCGGTAACATACTGTGCATTAACGCCTCCTGCTTGGAGAACACCGCAGAGTGTCTTGCAGTGGTTGATGTCGACACAGAAAACCAACGTGGCCTTCAACTTCAACTCGTTGCGCAATTGCAAGTATGCTCGCACCACCTGAAGATTGACGTTCTCCTTGTTGACTGCTTCGGCCAACGTTGCGGGGTCGTAGTCGCCGAATTTCGTGCCCACGCCAGCCAAACTGAGATCAACTTTTATTGACGAGATGCGCACGTCGCAGAGCTCGCGTTTCTCGATCATTGTGAGCAAACTGCGCTCGAACACAACCTCGTCGAAGACTTTGCCCAACGACATACCGTCTGCACGCTCCAAAGTGGCGGTGAACCCAAGAACTTTGATTTCCAGCTGCTCGTCTAGCGCTCCAAAGTAGTTCAAGATTTTGACCCAAGATGTAGCTGTTGCATGATGGCACTCGTCAATGACAATGGCCTTGAACTCCAGCGGATCGTACATGTTGAGTCTGCTCATCCGCACCAACGTCGGCACAGACCCTACAATAATATCTGCTTCTGCTTCCGGCTTCAGCTTCAGCATGTCTATCAGCACCCGCAAAGTAGGGTTCACTTGCCGTAAAGTCGCCGCAGTTTGGCGAACCAACTCTTCTTTGTGCGCTAGAACCAAGGTTTTTGTTCGTCTTTGCGTAGCCCCATTCAATTGGGGAATAATATGCGCCATCACCACCGTTTTTCCCCCTCCTGTAGCTAAGACAACTGCCGGGCGTTTGACACCTCGTTGCACGGCTTGGAGTACGCTATCAACTGCTACTTCCTGATAGTCTCTCAACTTGAATAGACTAGCATGAGTTAACGAGAATGCCCTTCTCGGTACATACCTTGCCCGTAGCATTAGAGGGTGTCGTAGCATGTCTCTCCATGTTAGTGAGTAGTAGGCCATGCAGTATCTACATCAACACGCGTATTGCACACTATTCCTTCCTACCTAACTCTTGTAAATATCTATGCGTGCCCGCTTGTACACGTTGTGGTAGTACAAGTCGGAGTCTTGCACTTGCTGGATGTTGTCTTCGTCGTCCGCCTTTGTGGGCTTGACGCTGATGACAACGTAACTGCCGTCTTCTTTCGATGCGTCTCTACTGGGCCGGATAAACAGCCCAGGGTTAATGACAACGACTCCTCTAATGACTTTAGCAAAGTACTGGAGTTCAGACGGCGCAATGAGAACATCAGGCAACGAATCTCCCAACTCGGCAAGGCCCATGTACGGAACTTCCAACGACGAGCCGCCCACGTCGGTCTCAACAAGCTCTTCGGCCATTTGCCCTTCAGCAAGCTCCGCTAACTTATCTTGCTCGCTTCTCGTCAGCATGGACCGCTTCACAGACCCAGGGAACACCGGATAGTACCGCCTTTGCTCGAAAATGTGATTGGCGATGCGCTCGAACCGGTTGTTGGGCACCTTGCTCTTCTCGCTGCTCAAGGTGCTCCTGTAGACATCCTTCAAATCCTTGAACACATCAAGGTTCGAGGCGCTGAACATGACTTCATTGAGAGAAAAGCTGGATGGATTAGGAAAGCATTTGAAGTTCTTGGGAAGTCCTAAGCTCCTGCGGTCTAACGACGACTGGGGGTACGATGTGTGTTTGCTCGAAGCGTCCTTCAAAGATGGAAGCAAGATCACCTGTATCTTTGGGTCGATTCTTTTGAGAATGGGAGTGACCACCGCTTTAAATAGCTCGTCCAAATTCTTGGGTTGCTGATTTGCAGGCACGCCAGGCACCTCAATATCTCCCGACTCAACGGCTTTGTTCGTGATGTCGAGGAACGGACCGAAAAGAATGGCCACGTTGGGACGAATCTCGCTGTTCAACCGGTCAACCAAGAGCTCTAGTTTCGAGTAGTTCAACGTTTGCAGGTTGGAGAACGGGCCAGCGGCAATGAACGTACGAAGAACGCCGGAGAATTCCTGGAGTTCCAGCAACGAGGACACAGGCGCACCAAGCTGTGGCAAAGACAATATCTCGTGCACCACAAACGTGCGCCCGGTGGGATTTCTTCCCCTGAAGCCCACGATTTGCCCGGGGAAGAGCGAGAACTCGGGCAAACTGGACAAATCAAGCGGAATACGCTGCCCGATGCCTCCCAAACGGGAAGTTTCCAAGAACAACGATTTGTCGTTTAACGACTGCAGTATCATGCTGTCGTAATGCGGAGAGTCGGGCACCATGCGGCCACAGCACACGATGTCAAATTGTGAGCTCATGCACGGGTTCCCAAGCTGGATATCCTTGTCTTTGTACATCTCCAGGAACTGCTGACTGAAATTGTCGATTTGCTCATCCAAGACGTCCGCACTTTCGAGAAGTTTCCTTGCCATGGTACGGAACTTGTATTTCTCGGCGTCAAAATTCGCCGATAAGTGCACCTCTGTCGCGCTGTCGCCAAGTTCAATGTGGTGATTCAAGGTCTCCAATATGGTGTTGGCACCAGGTGAAGGCACTACCTCGGTCTTTCTGGGGCTGGAGGGGAGCTCGTTTCTTGACGGTGACGAGTCGGGCTCGCTCGACAACGTTGGTTTTCTCCGCTTCAACTGCGGCGTGTTGGGAAGCACCACCCCAGGACTGGAGGAGAAGCCCATCACCTGCTTTCTTTTGGTCAGATCCTTGATTTTCATCATTGCAGGGCTCCGTTTGCTGATGGCGTCCTGCAAATGCAGCTGGAACCGGTCGACGTTCACCGTACTGAGGTCCAAGTCGCCGTTTTCATGCGTCACTGCAAAAGCTTCCCATTTCACGTAGATGTCGTCGTTGGAAAGATTGAACAAATTCTGTACAGACACAAGCTTGGAGTAAGTGTCGTCATCTAGAGCCCCAAACTTTTTGGAGAACCAGTCTTTGGTGCCGCTTTCGGTGTCGGGCATCTCAAGGTAGTATCAGTAGTCAGAATTTTTGGTACGCGTACGCGTCAAATAAACAGAGTGCACACGCGCACTAGATAAGATCGCTAAGCTAAGGACACGAGAACGTAGCTAACTCAAGAGTAAGTGAGCATTTCAAGAGGAATTAAAGGTTTCAAGAGGAGAATCTTCAGGAGTAACTTATTTTCTCAATTGAGCGTCTACGAGGTAACTTAGCTTTCTCAAGTGGAGCGTCTACGAAGAACCTCGTTTCTTCAAGAGAGGGTCTACAAGAAGCATCTACTGAGAAGCGAGAAGGTAAGCGTCTGGTGAGAGACAACGAATGCTTCTTCTCTCGCTCCTATGACCCCGGTATTCGGCTTGTCCCATTAGTGCCTTTCCTCAAAGTGTGATGTCTTGATGGTCTTGTAGCTTATATGATTATGCCTTCTCGGCTTCCTTCGTCGCCTCCTCGGTCTTCTCCTCCTTGTCATCGGTCTTCTCTGCCTTGGTCTCCTCCTTGGTCTCCTCCTCGGTCTCCTCCTTGGTCTCCTCCTTGGTCTCCTCCTTGGTCAGCTCCTCCTCAATGGCCTGGCTCTTGTCGTCGTCCTTCTCGTCGTCCTTCTTGCTGCCTCTTCTCATCTTCTTCTTGTTGTTGTCCTTGAAGGAGTTGCGTCTCTTGGTGACTTCGTTGACGCCAAATCTCTTGCCCGACTCCTTCATCTGTCTGAAGGTCAAAAGCGACACCATCTTCAAGAGAGTCTTCCCGTCCACATTCTCGCCAACAATGCCCTCAGGATAGCTGATGGAAGCGTTCAAGAAGAAGTCGGCGTCCTCCTTAGAGCGGAACTCTACGTCCACAACACCAAAGAACTCTTTGGACGCTCTCGATCTGATTCTACGCAACGAGCAGAGGCTCTTGTCGTTGGGCAAAGAGGGCAATATCTGGGTGTTGAACCACTCCTCCAACTCCTCCTGGGTCGCGGTGGTAGGGAAGCCCTCAATGTGCACGGAGTTTCTCCGCCTGGTGTTCTTGATCTCGTTGTAGTCCTTCAACGGGTCCGTTCTTCTGATCATCTCTTCGTTAGCTGACAAAGTGAGCTTGTCAGACGTCTTCAAGGCGGCGATAACCTTCTCCTCGGGTCTGTACTGTCTCATGCGGCCGAAGGTCAAGAGGGTCTTCAACTCGACCCAGCCGTCGTTTGCCTCGTAAATTCTCCACAAGAACTTGTCGCTCTGAAGGTTGGAGTCCGAGAAGTAGAACTCAACCTGTTGCTTGACCTTCTGGTCGAAGTCTTCGCCGGTGTAAATGGATTCAGTCATGTCGTTGAAGCAACGTCGGTTGTGCACATTGGGAAATTTTTCGTTATGGCATCGAGGTGTTCCACTGGACACCCGTACCTCCGAACTGGTCTGGGCGGCTTTGGAGGTGGAAACGGGCTAATTCGAGTGGTGGAGGCTCCGAGGTGTTGGTATTACTATTCTTCGCTTCAAGGTGGGGAACTACTACGTTGCTGTTTGTGTGTGGTGTGCAGGTTGCTTCTTGGTGACTCGCAGCTTATCTGAGATCGACTCATGAGATCACTTTTGAAGATAAACTCCAATAAGCTTGCACTCAGAACCTTCACCATGTCCTTCCCACAACTGACAGCAGCCAGAAAGAGTGAGCTCATTGAGAACTACGAAGATATTTTGAGCCAGGTCAATGCTGCTGCTACTTCTCCGGTCAGGCTTGTTGCCGTGTCCAAATTGAAACCATCTTCAGATATCATGGCCCTCTACGAGCACGGCGTGCGCCACTTTGGCGAGAACTATGTTCAGGAGCTTGTCTCCAAAGCTAAAGAACTTCCGAAAGATATCTGCTGGCATTTCATTGGAGGTTTGCAGAGCGGTAAGTGCAAAGATTTGGGTCGAGATGTGGAGAGCCTTTTCGCCGTGGAGACTATTGACGCTTTGAAGAAGTGCAAGAAGCTAGACGCCGCAAGAAAAAGCTCAGGGCTTGCTCCTATTCGCATATACCTACAGGTGAACACCTCTTCAGAAGAACAGAAGTCCGGATACACCTTGGACAACATCGATGAGATCTACGAGACCGTGGACTATCTACTCAACAAGAAAGAATGTACCTCCTTGGAACTCGAGGGATTAATGACTATCGGCTCTTTTGCTGAGTCCACCTCTGACGGGGAACTCAACGAGGACTTCGCCAAGTTGGTGGGGCTCAAGAAGACGCTAGACGAAAAGTACTCTCTTGATTTACTTCTCAGCATGGGCATGAGCAATGACTTTGTCACGGCCATCGAGCAAGGCTCCACCAGTGTGAGAGTCGGGAGCTCTATCTTCGGAGCCAGGCCACCCAGAAACGGCCACTGATTCGACACTACAGGTTACTTAGAATATTCATAGTACAATCATGTTGCGTCTGACGACCCACTATAGATCACTCACTTCCTCTTCAACAATCTTTTGAGGCTCTTCTTCTTCGAAGTCGACTTTTTCAGACTGGGAGTCAGGTCACTCTCGGCCATTGGTTCGGACTCGAGTACAGCAGATTCAGACTCGTCAACACCGTCAGAATCTTCGGATTTGGAAATCGACGAGGTGTCCTTCTTTTCTTCGCTGGCAGACAATTTCTTCTCAAGCTCTTCCACATCTTCCATGGGAATGTGCTGGTTGTTGTCAATAATAGCTAGAGTGGGCTTGCCGTCAGAGTCAACGGTATTGATGATCTTGTCGCCCTTCTCTTTGTGCTCCTCTAATTGCTTTCTCTTTTGCAACTGTTCCTTCTCTTCCTGTAATTGTCTTCTCTTCTCCTCAAGACCAGATCTGCTTGTCAAAGTCTGGTCCGTACCTTTAGTGGCAGCGACGCCACTCAGCTTACCCGAGGATTCGCCCGTGTTCTTGTCAAGGCCCCTCGCCTGCTTGACGATGGACTCAATCGAAGATGTTTGCCACTCGTCGGAGCTTTCGGTGGGAACAGACGTCTGCTTTTTCGAGCTGGAGTAGTAGTCTCTTCTCAATTTGATGTCGTTGTCGACAAAGTTGTTTTCAATTTCCTTATCCGATTGCAAGAAGGTAGACACCTTGGTGCCGACAAAGTACAACACGAAGAACAAATGCTCAGAAATAAAGAAAACGAGCACCAAGCGCACACTTGACGAGATGTTGACGCTGGCCTTGTCCAAAGCAAACTGGCCCACAGTCTTTGGCGGTTTGGTTCCATGGCGGTAGAACGAGGTCACAATAGGGGAGATGACCGAACCAAACCATGTCAACAAGAAGAACGCATGGTTCCAAGGGTTGATGGAGTCCACGCGCTTTGGCACAGGAGGGCGGAAGTATTTACCGGAGGATAATTTCAAAGTGTCCAACTTAAATGTGATGACATTGAAAATCAACGAAACAAGTGCAGCCAAGGGCCAAACCGGTCCGAACATGATAAGGTAGCCGAATTGCAATGCCAACCCTCTGTAGTCATCATTAACATCATGCTCAGGGAGTTGCACAGTGTTTCTCACATTTGCCAACCACTCCTTCTCTGAGGGGTCGTCTCTCTCTTCTGGGACCTCTTGGGGCTCCTTGCCAAGAATCTTGGTGTTGACAAACTTCATGGCGTGTGCCAAAACGAGAGGCAAGACATACTTCAACACGAGTTGGATCACCTGATTCGTGACAACGAAATAGAAGAATTGCGCGTTCAATCTTCCCTGGTTGATCTTGAACTCGTGCTGCGCCTTTACCTTCGTCAAGTACTTGTAAACGTAGCGGTTCTCGCTGATGTTCTGCGCAATAGTCTGTTGGATGTTGGGCAACAACGGCTCGACCAAGTGAGCAAAAGGCAAGTAGATGAAGGCAGTGATGAGTAATGGCACGTATCCGGTCAAGAAGTTCAAGACAAAGGTCTTGATGACAAAGGAGTTGTAGCGCGAGATGTAGTTGTCGTGGCTCTCCCAGGCCAAGAACTTGTCGACGACAATGTTGTAGACCAAGGTCAAAACAGGGACAAACACCGAGATGAGCACAGTGGGCAACAATGTCAAGAACATCTTCCCGGGGCCGTCGTAGATCTCAGACAAGAAGATCTCCAATACAAAACAACCCAATTGGTACGACACCAACACGACAATAAAGCCAATTGCAATTGGAGCAAAAGACAACTGCTTCACAAACTTGAGGCCCTCGCGTTTTTCCCTGTCCTTGTAGGTGGGGGTCTCCCGGGATTCCTTGTTCACCGAAGTGAGCTCCGCATCATGGACATCGATCTTGTGGGCGTTCTGCACGCCCCAGAAGTTCACCAAGTACCTTTCTCTTCTGTTCCACAAAAGTAAGAAGAGAACACCCCAGGTCAAGTTCACAAACGAAAACGTCAACGAGTAGTACTTGCCCCTCAATGTAGCAATGACACCAAAAATAGACAAGAAAACCAAGTTGCCAATGAAAAACTTCAAAAATTCAAAGTACAACGCAACCTCCGGGCCATAAGTCTTGAAGATAGACGAAGTGACCAACACTGGCTTGAAGAGCTCGTCCTTCGTGCGCGCAAAGAGCTTGACATCGGACAAGTAGCCCGATACTGGAGTAATTGACTCGACAAACTTCCATTCGCCCTTGCCTGGAGTGATTCCCACTCCGTCTGACTCGGTTGAGTGAGTCAAGTACGAGTACACGAGTCTCGGTCTATCAGCTGGAGCATCGTCCTTCGCAGTCACTCCCAATTCAAAGCTTTTGACCAAGTCCTTCTCCACAATCTCGGAGTAAGTCGACCCAGAAAGCTTAGCGAAGACCAAAGTGGTGGAGTTGTTTCCAGGTCTTGCCTGAACATTGAGCCCCTTCTTCTGCAACGTCTCGGCAAGCGTGTTCAAGTTCGTCTCCAAGGAGTCCCCGCCAGAAATGGCGAAAACGAAATCCAGACTTTCGATACTCATGGTGAAGCAATCAAAAGGTAGAAGTTGGAATTGCTGCACTATCGTGTATTGAAATTGCTGCACATACGTGTATGGTGTATGGGTGTGCCCTGGCAATGACGACATACGAGTTGAACTACATGCAACTCGGGATAGGTGGCCCTAAGGCTTCCTTCGTTGCTTCTTCCGGCATGCAACCAGGCTTTTTTCTTCACGGCTTGCTAAGATCCAAATCTTCAACGCACAGGGTTTCCCCCGCACTTCTACATCTGGGGAACCCAGACTCTCTAAATGTGCAGAACCTGGAATTCAGCTTAACATTCAGAGAATGGTGCATAGAGAACGAGCTGAACCTGACTTTGTAGCGAAATAGACGCTTTTTGCTTTGTGGGATTGGTACCGTGGGGTGAGTGACTATCCCATTGTGCAGGACGCTGTGGGTGTTAACTTCCTCGCAGCAAAGCTACGCTACCCGATTATCATGACATATTCTGTTTCTAGACCAGTGCAAGCAATATGAACAAGCTCGTTCGGCGTATTAAAATCATAAGCAAATCCAATAGATAATCCTAAATATTTTCCTACTCGAAGTTTCCATAGCTTTCTTCCCTAAACTTTCCAAGTCTATCTCCAGTAGGGTTCTCGCGAGCTCTTACAATCTCCGTTCACAAAATTGAAACAATCCATCACTCTTGATATGAATCCTCCCGTTAAATCCTGGATTGGTCACGTAATGATACGTCCACATATACTCCTCTCCTGGTTGAACATCCTCTGCTGCCGATCTCACTATATTACCGAGCGCAATGCTTCTCCCTACGCATGGTGTAACGAGCCTGTTCCTTGTACTGGTCTAGGAATTGAATGTGTCAACTTGATTATATATGGATCACCACCCAACGTAGTCACGGTCAACAATACGGAATATGCGCACGCGCCCGCTCTTCAACTCGTCAAGCCTGTAGCCTTCTCTCTTGACGATTCCGCTTCTGTCGTTTTCGAGCACCTTCACCTTATCTTTTCTGGGGTCATACTCAACAATCACGCCGGCGTACATCTCGTTGCCCTCGCCCAAGACAATGCTCTTGTTGCCGAGACCCTTCAAACCCTTGTGGCTGGCGAACTTTGCTCCCTTCGCGCACAAAATGTCTCCGGGGCGCACCTCATCGATCTTCACAATGTTGGCGTTGTTGTTCTTGTAGATTGTGGCACCAAACGCCTTCTCTCCGATGGGCTCTAGCACATTGGGGTCGTTTTTCAACAATTGGCCGAAAACTTCAGGCACAATGCCGCCCGAAATCTTCGCCCCGAGGTATTTCTGAGCGCCGTCGGCTGCAATGGCTCCCAAAGACGAGCTCATCTTATGGAGGTGGTCTTTTCTAATCTGGGGCGCGCCCTTGGCTGCAAGGGCAATGACAATCACGGTCGCTCTCGGATCGTCAGCATGATATTGGAGCTCCAAGACAATCTGGGACAAGTCGTGGAACAATATATAGTAGTCTTTGTACACGACCTGGCGTCCACCTCTCTTGTACACCTTGTTGGTGTCGACCTCGAAAATCAAGTCAGTGCCGAGCTTGGCCGCAAGGCTGTCTGGGATGTCGTTTTTGATCCACCAGCCTGATGTGCTCTCAAGCTCGCTGAGCTCAAGCTTAAGCAGCTCCAAACTGGCGTCCGCTTGCACCGGCTCTGGCCGACCTCTCACAGAAGAACTGCGACCCAATTGGCCGCCGTCAACAGAGGTTCTCCCGAAGCCATCATTGGAGGCTCTACGTGCACTTTCCGTGGAGGACCGTTTGATCGAGGAGGTAGTTGGAGTTCTTTGAGGCACCTGCGGGATAGGAATAGGTGGTGGGTGAGAGAATGTTTGCGCTTTCTCTGGGACCGCGAACGGTGCCCGCGACTCAATGCCCAAATCAGACGTATCATCCTCCTGGACGTCTTCGAGCTCGTGCCCTGGAGGTGGAAGGTCGGGAGGTGGAGGGGGCAAATTTGGGGACGGCAATTCCATGGGGTGAGAAGGCTGCTGCGGCGTGGTCGGCACCGGAGGAGGTGCTCTGGACCTGGGGGGGCTTGTTGGGATGGGAGGTGGAGGCGCTCTAGCATGTGGACTAGTTGGCACGGCAGAAGGCACCGGTGGTGGAGCATTAGCAGCAAATGAATTGGATGGAACACTAGATGGGACAGGCGGTGGGGGCGGAAGCTTCAGATGGTTTGGGCCGACGGGTACGGAAGTGGGAATAGGTGGTACAGATGGGTTTTCTTCCTCGGTCGTTGCGAAAGCCCCGCGGTCCGACGTGTCTTCGTCTGCCTCATATTCAGTGAACTCTTCATTGGCCCCCTTCCGCACTATGGTCATACTATCTTTAATTTCCTCTGGCTCGCTGTCAGACAGCTTCAATGGAGTGGTGGGCGGTTCTTCGATTGCTTCGTAGTCCTCTGGGGCAGGTGGCTCCGGGATCTTTTCTATGGAACGAACTTCCGCAAGTTCAGGATCCTCCTTCTCGGGTGGAGAGTACGTCACCGTTGGCGAGTCGTCTTCATCGACTTCGGCGTCGTCCACCTCCTCGGTGTCCTCTGCGGGCTTCAGCTCCTCGTGCGGTACGGCAAGACCCGCCAAAGGAATGCCGCGAGAAGGCACGGAGGGAGCAGAAGGAACTTCCTGAACGGCTTCGTGTTCTGCTTCGTGTTCTGCTTCGGGTTGTGGTTGCTTTGCTTTCTTGGGTTTCAGAGGGGCCGGGGCACCAAAGGGCGAAGGCATGCCCATCATGCCGAACATGTTGCGGCCGCCGGAGATCTTGGCCATGCGCTCCACCAATCTTCTTCTTTTCAACTCCTCGTCGTCGTCATCCTCGTCTGCATCCTCAGCCTCGTCCTCGTCCTCTTGCTCGTCTTCTTCCTCAGCACCCTCGGCTTCGACTTCGATGGGCTCGGCAACTTCCTCCTCCTCCTCAGCGACTTCGACTGGGATGTCATGAACGTCCGGTTGATCAATTGCCTCTGGTTTCGCGTCCTCGGTGCTATGCAAAGACTGGCCAGTTGCAGTTCTTTGAATCGAGGAGCCCGTGACATTCTTCTGGATTGAGGAGCCAGTGACGTTCTTCTGGATCGAAGACCCCGTGGCGTTGTTCTGGAGCGACGAGCCCGTGTGGCTCTGCTGAAGCTCCTTCTGCTTCTTCTTTTCCTCCTCCGCCTTCTTCTTGCGCTCTTCTCTTCGTTTGAGCGCCGCGGCCTCTCTCTCTGCTTCCTCCTGCTGCCTCTTCTGGAGCAAAGCTATGCGCTCCTTCAAGCTCATCTTGGGCTCGTTGGACTCCTCCTCGGGTTGGTGGTCGTGCTCCCTGACGATTTCTGTGTCCTGGGCCACATCGTGGAAGCCGTGCACCACGTTGGACTGGTCGCGGGGCTTCACCTGGGGAACATACGACGACTTTCCAGCACCAATAAACTGCTTTTTGATTGCATACGGGTCTTCTCTCTGCAGAGCCAGGCCGGGAAGTGGGGCCTTGGGCACCGGCACGCCAATGGTATGGCCCCGTTTTGGTGGCAGAGCCGCAGTTTCCGGCTCAATTGGCTTGGCCGACTCAATTGGTTTGGCCAGCGCATGCACCGGCTCCTCCTTCGGTTCCGGCTCCGGCTCGGCCTCTGGCTCCAGCTCCTCGGGCGGGGCAGTCGTAGTTTGCTTGACTGGTGGCTCGGTTTCTGCGGGAACCTCGGCATGTTTCTCCACGAAGTTCTTGGGAAACATGCCTGCCTTGCCGCCGTACGAGCCCGAGTACCACTCGTCGTCTTCAATCTCCGTCACGGTGATGATCAGGCCTGCGGGGAAGCTCAAGTCGTCATCGTAGTCGGACTTGTATTCGAACAATGCCTTGACTTTGAAGGGCACACTCATGGAATCGTGTGTGGTGCTTGCAATTGTGTCTATATGGAAATGTGTAGTTGGTGTAGTGCTCGGCAATGGCAATGGAGGTGATAGGAGAGAGTGATCCTATAGCGAGGGGTGCAAGTCACGTGGAGGCACAGTCGGCCCCAGACCATTGCCATGAACACCTACTCGTAAAATCTTGGCCCCGTAACGTCATGCGTAATCATTCTACGTGGCGAACACGCCCAATGCCTCAATGACATCAATGTACAATGTACCTCAAGGTATGGATATGTATGATCTATCTATGATCTATGGTGCAAATCGTAGCGAATCTACATAATGGGTAGAATAACGCGAGTGGACTTAACCTTGAGTGGACCTTGACCTTGAGCGAACCTTGAGCGACCCTATAGTATGAGTGGTCGTACAAGGAGGTCGCCAATGCAGTAGATCTTTGCATACACATCTTTGCATACACTAGTCATGGCAATCTGCGTGCAATTCGCAACCATCAGCTGTGCTGCCCTATCGGCCCAGATGAAGAAATTTCAAGAAATAGAGTATAGAGCGAGTGACACTGTATGGATAGTGGATGAATAGTGGGACTAGTGGGACTGGCGACTAGTGGGAGTAGGTGAATAATGGTCGTGGCTGGTGGTGATGTCACTAGTGAGTGCGCGACATGTACACTGTAGATGTCTGTCACCACCAAAAAGTCCGCGTCCAGCCTCACGCTCTCGCCCGCTGTTCTCGGCACGCTCCGGCCGGCCAAGCGGCTCGGCTACCACGACGGGGCGTCCGTCACGTGCCTCGACTTTGACGACCTGGGCCAGTTCCTCCTCAGCTCGGGCGTCGACAAGTCCATCCAGCTCTACGACTGCCACAAGGGCACGCGCCACAAGGACGTGCAGTCGCAGAAGTACGGCGCCCACTTGGCGCGCTTCGCCCACCACGACTTGTCGTGCCTCTACGCGTCCACGCCGCTCGTGGGCGACGACGCCGACCACCTGGTGCGGCACCTCTCGCTCGCGTCCAAGAGCTACTTGCGCTACTTCCGCGGCCACAAGGACCAGGTGCTCGCGCTCGACGTGAACCCGGTGGCTGACACGTTTCTCTCGGCGCTGGCCGACCACACCGTCAAGCACTGGGACCTCCGAACGTCCGCGCCCACGGGCAGCGTGGGCGTGGCCGCCACCAGCGTGGTGGCGTTCGACCCGCACGGCGTGGTGTTTGCCGTGGGCCACGGCCCGGTGGACGGGCGGCCCGGCAGCGTGGCGTTCTACGACGTGGGCAGCTTCCAGAAGGGCCCGTTCCTCACCGCGAGCGTGGGCGCCGCGGGCGAGACGTGGACCAAGCTCGAGTTCGGCAACAACGGCAAGTACGTGCTCGTGGGCACGGACCTGCCGCGGCACTACGTGGTGGACGCGCTCCTGGGCAAGTTGGCGACGACGTTGGTGGTTGCGGACGCCCCGCCCGGGTGGATGCGCTTCGAGTACGCCACGGCGGGCAGCGTGTGCTTCACGCCGGACGGCAAGCACGTGTTGGCGGGGCAGCCGCTGGGCGCGGTGGCGCTCTTCAGCCTCGCGACGCTCAAGACGGACCCGACGCCGGAGTTGCGCCCGTTCAAGCTGCTCGACGGGCGCCAGGGCGTGGCGAAGGTGTTGGCGTTCAACCCGCGGCTCTTCACGCTCGCGTCGGCGGACGACGCGGTGGTGCTCTGGACGCCCACCGACGAGGAGTGACATGCACCCATCTCCATGCACAGACCAGCTACACCCATCTACATACCATCTACATACACTAGACGTACTAATAGACCACCAGGACCGACATTCGTATCTACCACTTGCTTCAATGAAAAAAAGTGTCTTGACGTCTTGCCCTAGTGGAGTCTTAGACATCTCGTCATGGAGATGTTCCTGTTTCCCCACATTCGCACTCATCTCATCGCATGCTACGCTTCTTGCCAAAACAGGGCCATGCGAAACGCTTCTTGTCCAGACCGGGTCATGTGACTCACGTCGTCGAGACGCCGCCGCTGCCTGTGGTGGCCCACATCCGGCCGAACCCAAAGCTTCAGTTCGGTACGCCAAGAGTGTACAATCCGAAGGTGCTGGGAAACTGGAAAACTCGGCCCCACATCCAAGAAAAGCTCCCCGAGCAACCCACAGATATAAAGGGCGTGGACGCCGCTGTGTATCGCCATGTGGACCGGAAGGGCATCCTCCGAAAGCTCCCTGTCTTGGTCCAGAACGATCACTTCATGTTAAAGTTCTTCCCCCAACAGCACCACGTCTCGAGGTACAGAAAGTCTAACATCGCCTACACATTCACCAACTACGGCGGGCCGGTGCTCAACGACGAGAACCTCAAGAAAGACTTTGCAAAGTACCGCGGCAAGTACCGCAGTCTCGAGTTCTTCCGCTCGCAGCCCATGCCCATGGGCACAGCAGCGTCGAGAATCATCTTTCGAAAGCGCATTAAGAGAGAGTTGTTTGCTACGTTGCATCGGTTGGTCCCAAGCACAGACGTTGCCAAGGTCAGCGGCATCTTCTTCTTTCGCTTTCGCAATGTGCCCACCACCACCGAAGAATGGGACGTTGTCAAGCGCAATTTGACCAAGGCAGTGGAAAAGGTGCTCGCAGATAAGAGATATAGAGCTGAGCTCAACGACATCACCGTTTCGCAGAACAACGCCAGCGACACGCGAGTGCTAGATCACGAGCTCAAGCGGGAAAACACCATTGGGGCAAAGAGAATAGCAGGTTACTTTCCTAAGCTCCCATACCTTACGAATTAGAACTTTATACAATCATACGATCATACAAGGAGCATACAGGTAGCATACAAGTTTTGGTATTCTTCGTCTATGATGAAACGAGGGGAAGAACATTTTCCTCAAGCTGGCCAATGACATTGCCCACGGGATTGTACTCGCAGACAATGTACTTCTTCCAGCCTTCGGCAGTGCAGTCCTTGTACGCGCAGCCGACCTGAGTGGACGACTTCCAAATAAGCTGCGTGAAGTGGTCGTACGTGTCCGGATTGCTCCAGTCGTAGTCCTTGATCTCGTCGTACCAGGCAGTCACTGCAGACTCGCCGGTGGAGAAGCCAGCAGCAAGGTTTTCGCCGTATTGGCCATGCGTGTGCGTCAAGACACCCGAGCAGTCGTAGCTATCAGCATTGTTCTTTGCGTAATCGTATGGGCCCTCGGCCCACGACAAGTCACCCACGCCGTGGAGCGCTCTGTACTTGTTGTGAGCGTCGAGAATGTTCTTGGCAAAGTCTTCGTCGATATCCTCGCTCGAGTTGTAGATTGCATCGTAAATTCCGGCAGTCGATGACGATGTGGATGCATTAGAGGTGGCGCTGGCCTTCTGCGTGCTTGTTGTGGACGTCGACGTGGCGCTGGTAGCCGCGGCTAAAAGAGCGAGCGCAAAAGTGGCAGAGCTCGTGGCTGTAGCGGCAGCAGACGTTGAGGTAGCAAGCGAGGTCACGCTTGCGGCTGCGGCAGTAGTTGAATCGTCACCAGCCAATCCACTGAGAAGATCACTGAGGAGCGACTTCCACGTTGTACCAGACGACGAGGAAGTGGAACTCGAGCTCGAGCTCGAGCTCGAGAACAGGTCCCAGAGACTCTTCAAAGTGTCAATGAAGCTGGAGGAATCACTAGTGCTGGTAGTGTCCGCGGTTGCAGCCGACGTTGTAGCCGCGGGAGTAGCGACAGCAACTGCCGTGGTGACGGTAGTTGCAACTGCTGCTGTCGTTGCAGCGACTGTGGTGGCAGCGGCTGCTGCAGCGGTGTCGGACCAAGTGTAAGGAGTGCCATCAGCATTAGTCAAAGCAGTAACTGTCTGCCAGACAGTGACAGGTGCCGCAAGGGTGCCTTGCAAACTCGCAAGGAAAATTGCCACAAGAGCCAGGGATCGCATGTGCTGTGTAGATAGGACGACGACGAAGATATTGCGAAATGTGCCAGCTATAAAGAGGCAACCATAACGCTATTGCCTGGATTGGCAATACTTTTGCGCAGAAATCGGCTGCAAAACGATCCTGCACCAGGACTAAATATTCGACCATCTTGCCTAATCGGGAAATGGGCCTTCCTTCGTATTGTCCCAAAACGGCAAAAGCATTGAAACGCCATACGCTTTGCCTTGGCTGGACTACTTGTAGAGAGGCTTGGGTTGTCTTGCATGCTATCGGATTGAGTGTAGGTTTTAAGGTGTGAGGAGCGGGGACGTCGGAGCATGAGGCGCCCGTTGCGGAAGTGTAGTCAGTTGCAGCTCGGGTGTACCTTTCAGTGTCTCGGTTCGAACAATTCTCGCATTGTGTCGAAGATGATTTCGGGAACGCCCCCGCCTGTGCATCTGACGACCATGCGGAAACTTTTCCCCGACAGGTCGCTGCTTCTAACAGTAATGAGTGCGCCGTAATTGCTTTTGACTGTGCGCAATATTCCTGCTCCCATCACCAACATGCCGCCGTTATCGGTCTCCAGGGTGCTATGTATCACCGCGAACCCAACTCTCTGGAGGGTCCGCACTATATTGTCAGACGTGTGTCTATGCGTGGAAACCACCAAGCCGCCGTGCTCGCCTTCGCTTGTGCCAAGCAAGTCTCCAATTTGGAGCCAGCGCTTTTTAAACTCTTCGAGCGAATTCAATGTTGTTCCGGACAAAACTTTTAGCATCACCACAGGAATTTTTAAGTTCAAGGTATTGAATGAGGCGCCGCACTTGTAGCTCATGGAAATCACGGGACTCTCTTCATTCTCCACCACATCCCTCACGGAGATCTCCATCTCCATAGTCGTCTTGGAGATGATGGTCAGTTCTGGGACCTCGGTGACGTGCAAGACGTAGTTTGGATTTTCAGACTTGGTCATGTTGACCACATCAATGACCGTGAATGCAGTAATGTTCGTGTCGGCCGTTTTTATGGCCTTGTTTATAATTGTAAATGTGATGACAATCGAGGGGCCCTCCCTCACTGAGCGGTAGGTGAGCTTGATGAGCTGGTCCTCGTAGAAGATGCCTGCATCATACTGCAACATTCTGTGGTAGCCACTATACCAATTGGGCGACAACGGAGGATGCGCAGGTGATCTCGTGTCTCCAAACGGATTTGTAGAGTCGCCCTCTTCGAGGTCGCTGAGCACGCTCGCAGGCGAGCCTGGGCGAGGGTGTAAGTCGGGTGCGCCGCTCACACTCCCGCGCTTGGGGATCTTCAGAACATTGATCACCGACGACGAGCGGCCGCTGATGATGTTGAGGCTGCCGAGCTGGTTGACCAACTTGTTGGACTTCAGCTCGAACGGCGGGAGCGGGCGAACCAAGCTCCTGGCAAATGCAACGTCGCTGTCGTCTCCACTGACAAGCAACGAGGCCACCTTCAAGTACTCGAGGGCCCTCGTCTGGATCTCCAAGTCCAAGCTCAGCGTCTCGGCCTCGAACAAATCAAGAATGCTGGGGACAAAGTCCTCCGTTGGGTACCGCAGGACAAACTTGAGAAGTGCGTGCATGATGATGGGTCTGGTCATGAGGCCCGAGTGGAAGTAGGCCTCGAAGAGGAGCTGGAACTGCACGTCGATGCTGAACTGCTTAGAGTCGTCAGCGTCGTCGATCTTGTGGCCGTACTCGCCGAGGATGAGCGCGGCCACCTTCCACAAGTTCTCCGACGGCGGCTGCGGCTTCTTCAAGAGGTTGATGACGTACTTGCACGCCATCTTATGCAAGTCCTCGTTGTTGACGATGATCTGGATGATGCGCTCCCACACCTCGCCCGCGGAGGACACGCCGTCGGCGCCCGGCTTCGGGCTCGGCCCGCCGATGGCGAGGAGCCGGAGCATGGTGGACACGTACCAGATGGAGTCCGTGGCGAAGCGCTCGGCCAACACCGCCACCTTGACGGCGATGTCGGCGCGGAGCGTCGACTCCGCGAGCGGGAGGTAGTCCAAGAACTTGGCGATGATGTGCGAGTAGTTGGAGTCGTCGCAGATGGCGTAGAGCAAGTCGAGCGCCTTGCGGCGCACGGACACGTCTCTGTCGTGGAGCGTGGCGAAGATGGTGTCCAAGTAGTCGGCAAACGAGAAGCGCTCCGTGGAGCGCGCCGCGAGCTTGACCAAGGCGTCGAGCACGAGGTAGCACACGTTGGTCTCGGCCAGGTCCACGAGCCGCACCAACGCGTGGATGGCGCCGTCGATGGCCTCGCGCAGCGCGTCCAAGTACACGGCGATGGACACTGCCTGGAAGAGGATCAGCGACTGCGAGTTGCGGCTCGGGGTGCCGCTCGCGGGCCGCAGCGCGTTCAGAATGGCCCGCAGCACCACCAGCCGGAGCCGCAGCAACGTCACGGCGTCGAGCTGCGCGGACGACACCGCGCCGTCCGCGAGGAAGAACCGCTCCAAGAGCTGGAGCAACTTGATCACGAGCCACGGCGCCGGCACGTCGTAGTAGAGGTAGTCCGGCTCGCACGCCCCGTCCACCACGAGCGCGTGCAAGCGCGCGGCCACCGACGGCACCACCGCCTTGGCGAACAGCGGGCGCACGTCGGTGAGGAGCGCCGCGAGCGGCACCGCGCAGAGCACCACCGCCGGGTCCGGGTCGTCGAGCAGCGCGAGCAACCGCGGCACCCACGCCTCGTATGCA